>JZSA01001973.1:0-32571 GCA_000956155.1 Cotesia vestalis | reverse complement strand
TTTTTTTATCAATTAAATTTATTAATTTTTATAAATTTTACTTTTTACTTTTTTACAAAAAAATACATTATTTTATTATTTGCAAGAAAAATAATCTTTATTTTATTTAAAAATTTTGAGAAAAAAAAATTTTAATTGAAATTCTGACCAAAATATAGAAGATATTGAAAATTAATTTTTTTTCTAGGAAATTTAATTTTTTTTACTAAAAAAAAAAAAATTAAAATAAAAGAAAATTGTATTTTTCGTGTTCTCATTTCAGGTCATACATAAATTTTATGATCCGTCTTTTTACACAGCAGAAACTCAATTCTTTCTACTGATCCAACTATGGCTTATGGAATCGAAAGTACACGCCACCTGTAACACATGTTTTTTATTACCGCTCAATACTATTTTACTGCATTAGCTAGTAATATAAAACTTTACTATCACATACTTGGAAGAATTTTAATATTTTTACAAGTCAGTAAAATTTTTACTGAGAGAAAAAAATTTTTTTTGAAAAAAAAAAATTAGTATTGCTGTAATAAGAAATTAATTTAATCAAAATTTTAAACGATTTTGAAAATATAAGCTCATTTTGATGTTACACTCATCTAGAGCTTTCATTTGAGTACCCACATGTATTTTTCATATATTTTATATATTTTTCAAATATCATATATATCAAATATATAAAATATATAAAAAATTGATGTGGGTACTCAAATGAAAGCTCTTGATGAGTGTAACATCAGAATAAGCTTATATTTTTAAAAATGTCAATAATTAAGAAATTACATTGTGTTATGTCCGCTAATGATATTTTAGTCAGAAATAAAATTGTTTAAAATTTTAAACAAATTAATTTTTTATTACAACATTGCTCATTTTTTCCTGAATGAATTTTTTCTCTCAAATTAACTCGTATTAACAACTTTTGCATAACATAAATAATAGTTGATAGTTGATGTTAAAATATTTAACATACACATTTTATTATCTCATGTGATCTTTTTACGATAAAAATACATAGTAGTTAGTGAAATGATAGTAGGCCATTCATTCGTTCATTCGCAGTAAGCCGGTCACATACGTTCCGTCTTGACTGACTACTTACGTATACGCGAATCATTACCGGCATATACAATACAATGTGTGTATAGTTTACATACATACATTCATACATATGAGTAAATATATTATATATATATATATATGAAATAGCAGTGGGTATAATAAGTAACTCGAGCGTAAAAAGAATAGGAGTAAAAAGACAAGAGACAAGACATTAAAGTCAGTAAGTTTCTTACACGCGAGAAAACCCGTCTCAGATATATCAATGTTACTTGTCTTCTACATCTAATCATATCTCAACAATCTACATAACGTCAATCTCAAGTTATGTTTAGTTTGTAGACTTTCAATAAACTCCAAGATTTATTTTTTTGTCCACAAATATTTACTAAATATAATCTAGATTATTTTAAAAAAAAAAAACTCAGTCAGATTTTGTTTAATTTTTTTTTTTTGCGTGATTTTTTTAAAAATTTGATCAAAAATTAACATAAAATTTTTTTTAGTACCACCCGATATCTTTAATAATTTTCTTCAACAATTAATCTTCTCAGAAAAACCTAAAATCAATTTTAGGACCAAAAATTTTCCAAAAAATCAAAAATTAAGTATCCAAAAATTTTTTTTTGATAAAATTCCGAACAAAGTTTGTCCAAAAATTAAAATAAAAATTTTTTAAGTACCATCTGATATCTTTACTAATTTTCCCCATGAATTAATTTTCTAAAAAAAGCGTAAAATCAATTTTAGGACCAAAAATTTTCCAAAAAATCAAAAATTAAGTATCCAAAAATTTTTTTTTGATAAAATTCCGCACAAAGTTTGTCCAAAAATTAAAATAAAATTTTTTTTAATACCTTTAATAATTTCCCGGTTCAACAAATTTTCTCAAAAAGCCAAAAATCAATTTTTTGGCCAAAAATTTTCCCAACAAAATCTTAAAATTACTCAATAACCTTCAATGTCTGCTTAAATAACCAATTTCCCCATAAGTCAATCAATTTAAATAATCCATCTAGTATCTCTCCGTCTCTACCTTTAGCAAAAACCTTCCTTTAATTTCTCTGATACCAAACCCTGCACCTCTGCCATGAATAGTACGTCTATCCTCTGCAATTGTGCAGTGCATAAGAGTGTTACACATCACATACCCTCCTCTCTCTCTTTCTTTATCTTCAAGTCCTTCCTCGTCACTCTTACAGTCTTCCTAGGCAATGAATAGGACTTAAATGACTAGACGGTTAGTATAACAAATGTAGCATATACATAATACAACTAAGGGGAAAGCGCAGTATGCATGCAACGAAACTTAACCGGCCGGCGACTGTCGCGACGCATCGACGTCGAATTGTACTAATCAACGTGAAAACATTAAATTCTATTTTAAATGCTGCCCTTCTGTATTCTTCATTATTTAATTCTCCCCCCCCCCCTTTTTTTACTTTCTGCACATTTTTAGCTTATCTATTTTATATTACATATTTATTGATTTTCTGATCAAATATATTTAAATATATTATTTACTCCAGCAGTCTGCAAACGTTAAACTCTCTCAGTAGGTATATAGGCTTGCGTACACATTTAATTCAGTATGTAGGCTAAAAATGATACCGAGTGACGTCACGCGTGCACTTTTCTCCCTCCGCATAAATTACATACTCTATGATGTGCACTGGATAATATGTTCTCGTCCTATATTAATTAAATGTAACATATAGAGATATAAATATTGATCAAGAGCTCGGTTCTGTAAGTTTTTTTTTTCAGTCACTTGCAAAATTCTCTGTATCTTTTAAACAGCTCAATTTAGCGCAATTGTCAACAGGACCTTTTTTGTAGGAAATTTAATTTCCTATAAAATTGCTGTCTAATTTTTCCTGTAACTTTGACGGTTATACCGGAAAATATAAAAAAAAAATTTTGTAGAAAATTTAATTTTCTTCAAAAATCATTTTTGTAGTTTTAATGTAACTTTAATAATTCAACAGAAAAATGGGGAAAAAAAATATTTTTTTGAGTAAAAAATGAATTTTAAAATTATTTTGCGAAAAGTGCGATATTTTTTCAACTAAAAATGCAAAAATAAATTGGCAGTTTATAAATTGACTTTTGTAACATGTGCATAATTAATTGGTCGAAATAATTTAGCAAAATAGTCTATATTTTTTAAACAAAAAAATTTTGCTTCATTAAATAATGAATTTTATTAAATTGTACGATATTTTTTTAAACATTGACTTTTTTAAAGATATAAGCTCATCATGATATTACACTCATCAAGAGCTTTCATTTGAGTACCCACATGTATTTTCATATATTTTTCATATTTACATATATGTAATATATATAAATATATGAAAAATTGATGTGAGTACTCAAATGAAAGCTCTTGATGAGTGTAACATCAAAATGAGCTTATATCTTCAAAAATGTCAATGTTTACTGTTTTTTGAGTAGATAGGAAAAAATTTGATCTATAGTCAGCGAATTGAATGTCTTGAGTAGCAGTATTAGTAGTTTGAGTAGTTTGAGCGTGAATATATCAGAACACAGCAGTGCGCAAGTGATGTAAAATTAGTTTAGGCATTATTGTGTCATTATAGATGATATGTAGGATGCAGCGATGTAGTATGTAGTGTATTGATGTAATCGCGCGCGCAGTCTGCCGGACAAATAGTTATTGACCTTTATCGCCAGTGACCTCGTGGATGCAGAAGAAGAATGTGGGACTCGTGCGCAGGCGTGTGCAGACACCTCTCATTGTATATACATCCCGTCGCGGCACCGTCAACAGCTCTCTTCTATTTTGTATATTGTATATTATATATTATACAGCATGTACGTATGTAATACTTGAGATACGTACAATACACATGTGTGCTATATAAAGTATAAAACACCTAGGCGGGATGCGAATACAGAGATGTGTTGAGAGTTGAGAGTCACTGAATGCATCGCCGCTGCATATACACTCGCGGTCTCTTCACTTTCCATTAATGTAACTAAACGGCGACGTTTATTCCATTTCATTTCACTTTTTGTTGTTAAATATCTTTATTTTTATTTTATTTTATTTTAATTCTGGCTAATGGAAAAAAAAGGAAAAAATAAAAGGGATTATTAGGAAAATTTTTGATTCAATAAATTTAGCTAAAATAATTGATAATTTTATAAAAAAACTTAATTTTACTACACAAAAAAAAAATTCATTTGAGCCAAGAAAATAATTTTTTTTCTACACAGTAAAAGATTTTTGCGTCATTGCGTCAAAAAAATTTTTTTGTAAAATATTTAACACTTTTATGTGTAAATTTAACATTTATTGTGTTAAATTAACTCAAAAAAGTGTTAAATATTTAACACAAAAATTTTTTAAGTAATTATTTTTTGAGCAAAAAAAAATTTTTTTTTGACAAAAAATTTCACTTATTTCAATAAAATTAATTTTCCTGCTTTAAGAAATACGTATCTTGATCCAAGAAAATTTATTTAAGTCAAGAAAATCTTCTTAATTTGAAAAAAAATTCAGCCTCTTGCTCCAAAAAATTTAGTTTTTGATAGAAGTAAATTTTCTTGTCTTGAGAAAATTTTTCTCTTGCTCCAAAAAATTAAATATCTCGATAATAAATTTTCTTTAATATTTTTATTGATTAAAATGTCAAATGAGAAGATCAAATAATATTTCATCATTTTTTTTTATTCAATATGTATAATTGCACGCTGAAATAATATAAAATTTTTTTTTCAACTGAAATAGGTGGCGCTGCTTCCCTAAAGAATCTAAAAATCTTGATCAAATATAAAAATTTATTGTATCAAGAATTGGTGACAATTTGAATGAAGAAAAAATTATTTCCACCAAGAATAAAATTTCAAAAAAAATTTTTACTTCGACCAACACAACTTCGGTCTTCCTTCAGGCACCCGAAAATTTTCTTGAGCCAAGAATTTTGTTCTCCAGTCAAGAAATTTTTTTTTCTGTGTACAGATAATTTACATCCAATTTTAAATTGAAATTACCGGTAAAATATTTCAGATAAAAAATTGACAAGATACCTTTTTCGTAGAAAATTAAATTCCCTACAAAAATGATCCTCACTAATTTTTCCGTATCTCAAATAGTTTAAGATCTATCACATCTTTTTGCTAAAAGAATTTAAAGAGAAAAAATTTTGATTGATTCTTCCGAATAATCTTGTGTAATCAAAAAAAATTCCTCTTGATCAACGTCAATCAGTCCGAATAACAGGTCTAAATATATGAAATCACTTATAATCAATTAGCAATTATTGTTAGCTTTCAAATTGGATTTTATCATATCCCACCGGTATGGTATGTCGGTTTCATTAAGATTGAGACGAGAAGCAGTTTCATTCGATATGCTTTAATCAACAGTTTACTTTAACGACTGCTATTATCATTATTATTATCCTTAGACTATCAATAAACTTACATCTATATCTCCAGGTCTCAGAATCTCTAAAGCAAGCGATATTTTCTCACTTTCACTCTGATAATTTAAATGTTACGTATTCTCAATATTTAATCTCCGCATATAGATATTAATTGACTCGGCAGCAATTTTCTCAAGATTGTGGCTTCGTATAATAGACTTGTTTCTTAGCTCATGTCAGCTTCATAATGAAACCCATTAAATGTGTTGTTTTATATGTAAAATTGTTATTAATATCCCGCTAGGTAGATTGTTAAATTTACTGCGAAAATTTTTTCTTGAAGACTAATTTTTCCATCGACGTGGTCTTTTTACAGTTAACTTTCATTGCTTTTTTTACCTATTCGATTATGTTCACTTACGAATACTTTTTTATTCTTTCATTCTCTATTTTATACTTTTTTTTTCTCTTTACTAACGTTCTTCTGCTTTTATTCGCCGACTATGCAATTTCAAGATATTGCTGCCGTCAGAATTATAATAAATGCTTCTCGTCAATCGATTATCATAATGTGAATCTTTATTGAGGAGCTGCATGGAAATATTATTTGTCAAGAATTAAAATCTATTTTTAATTTTTTCGAAATGTAAAGCAAAATTTGAAAAAAATCTCCTCGAATTTTTTTTATCGCAAACCGACTGTATATCACTGTTTTACTTTTAAATTATCTAAAATTCCTCGAATGAGAAAATTGTTATGTAAATTTGTTATTATTAAATTAAATTACATAAATTTTAGTGAAAAATGAATTTTTTCTATGTCACATGGATATTTCTATCATGTTAATAAAGAAAAAATTCCCATGTTAACATTGGAAAAATTCCTAATTATATAAATTACCTCAGCCGTAAAAAAAAAATAAATTTGACTAAAGAAAAATTTATTCTAAGACAGGAACTAGAAAGACAACGACGAAATCATGAAATATAACACTTCCGGACAGCTGGTTAAATCTTCGACCCCTGATAGTTAACACGCGTTCGTTTTCTTATAATAGTTAGTGATGCTAAAATTTTAAATATTTTAAATAGACAGCCACCATGTGCGCGAAGTTAACGACCAAATAAAAATGGGAATCAAGTTTAATGGGGAGCTTAAATAAATTATTTTTATTGACTTCTAGCGCGAGAAGTCTTGAGGAAAAAATGGAAGATAAGTTATTAAAAATTATACCGTCATTTTGTTTCTCGTATTGTGAAAATATTATTTTTAAATCGGGTTGGAAACATTCGTTTTTCAGCGAGCTCCCGTCGATTTATTTTGACTTCTTGTAGAATAACATGCAATTAAAACCGTGGGGACAAAAACTGCTTCAAAATGATGAATTTGTTTGTTGATTTAACCATTAACAATTTCTATGTTCAGTACCAGCGTGACAATTAAGTATTTTGATATTGGATGATTGAAATGTTCATTAAACAAAGTCTTAAGTGCAATTTTACTCTCACTTAGCTTTGTCAGGGTGCAACGCGCCTTCGTGTGCGCGTGTGCGCCTTGCAAGGTCATTCATAAGTAGCTCAAGTTCAACTAATAGTATTGTATTACGATACCGGAGGTATCTTTTCTCTTTATATATATAAATATATAAACATTGTGTCTTGTATGTGTATCATTTGATTCATCTCGAAGTTATGATATAAGCGCAGTCATAGTTGATTAATCCAAATAAGCCATTTAGTTCTTTCAAGATATTTTAGTTTTAAATTTAAAATATCTGGAAAAATAAACTTGTAACTAAAAAGTTTGGAGAAAAACTAGTTGTTAACTTAAAAACTTCGTCTCTTGGTTTTCATACTCTTGACTTAAGAACATGTAGTACAGTCTGATGTCGGTAATTCAGTCTGGATCAGTGACAACAAATGCCAATTTAATATATCAGTTTGTCCCAGTATTTTGTTAAAAATATTTGACCAATCATATTACGAATAAATTGGCTTCACATATATATTTCAAATCAATTTTATATTGGGATTATACTGAGTGAAAAAAAATTTCAGATAGTAGCTAATATAATCCAGATTATAATGAGTATAATCCAGATATTACCCAGTATAATCCAAATTACACTACTATCTGAAATTTTTTTTCACCACAGATATCACTGAGTATAATCTAGGATGATATCCAGTATCATCTTGTCCTTTCCATGTAATTATGATATTTTATCTACATTTAAATAAATTTATCTATACTTAAAAAATTTTTCAAAGGGGAATGGGAAGAGCAATACTAAAAAAAAAAAAGGGGAGTGATGGTGATGACTAAAATGACAGTAATTATTTGTTAATCGATTCATTGATACGTCGAATTTGACCTGTTCCTCGTACTTAATTCAGTGAGCTGAATAAAAGTAGACAATATGTAAGTACGCCCGAGTACAAACGTGCTCAATTATTTAATGGTAATTCAAAAATAAACTGACCTATACCAATGCTAAGACTTCCGAATGACCTTTATGGTAATGCCTAGTTTATTTAATGAAAACAATGGCAAATAGTAACAATAATATTAAATTGATTGAGAGTTTCGTAATAAAATAGTCGCATCTATTTGGTTAATTAAAAACATGATTATTTAATTAGATTGTTGCCAGACGTTAACCATTAGACGTTAGACGCTAGGTTTATTGTCCTCTACTCAAGTCTCAGACTTAACCAGTAAATAAAGTTATCGTATGATGAACAAATCGAATGAGTCATTTCCCTATGGGTATGTCTGGGCGAATAACGCATACATTGCCTACGTTAGTAATTATTAATTGATCTTATTACTTTCGCTTATGAATTATTGTTGATTTTGCAAACAATTAAGTGATGCAAACTTGATATTTTTTTATCAATTAAATTTATTAATTTTTATAAATTTTACTTTTTACTTTTTTACAAAAAAATACATTATTTTATTATTTGCAAGAAAAATAATCTTTATTTTATTTAAAAATTTTGAGAAAAAAAAATTTTAATTGAAATTCTGACCAAAATATAGAAGATATTGAAAATTAATTTTTTTTCTAGGAAATTTAATTTTTTTTACTAAAAAAAAAAAATTAAAATAAAAGAAAATTGTATTTTTCGTGTTCTCATTTCAGGTCATACATAAATTTTATGATCCGTCTTTTTACACAGCAGAAACTCAATTCTTTCTACTGATCCAACTATGGCTTATGGAATCGAAAGTACACGCCACCTGTAACACATGTTTTTTATTACCGCTCAATACTATTTTACTGCATTAGCTAGTAATATAAAACTTTACTATCACATACTTGGAAGAATTTTAATATTTTTACAAGTCAGTAAAATTTTTACTGAGAGAAAAAAATTTTTTTTGAAAAAAAAAAATTAGTATTGCTGTAATAAGAAATTAATTTAATCAAAATTTTAAACGATTTTGAAGATATAAGCTCATTTTGATGTTACACTCATCTAGAGCTTTCATTTGAGTACCCACATGTATTTTTCATATATTTTATATATTTTTCAAATATCATATATATCAAATATATAAAATATATAAAAAATTGATGTGGGTACTCAAATGAAAGCTCTTGATGAGTGTAACATCAGAATAAGCTTATATTTTTAAAAATGTCAATAATTAAGAAATTACATTGTGTTATGTCCGCTAATGATATTTTAGTCAGAAATAAAATTGTTTAAAATTTTAAACAAATTAATTTTTTATTACAACATTGCTCATTTTTTCCTGAATGAATTTTTTCTCTCAAATTAACTCGTATTAACAACTTTTGCATAACATAAATAATAGTTGATAGTTGATGTTAAAATATTTAACATACACATTTTATTATCTCATGTGATCTTTTTACGATAAAAATACATAGTAGTTAGTGAAATGATAGTAGGCCATTCATTCGTTCATTCGCAGTAAGCCGGTCACATACGTTCCGTCTTGACTGACTACTTACGTATACGCGAATCATTACCGGCATATACAATACAATGTGTGTATAGTTTACATACATACATTCATACATATGAGTAAATATATTATATATATATATATATGAAATAGCAGTGGGTATAATAAGTAACTCGAGCGTAAAAAGAATAGGAGTAAAAAGACAAGAGACAAGACATTAAAGTCAGTAAGTTTCTTACACGCGAGAAAACCCGTCTCAGATATATCAATGTTACTTGTCTTCTACATCTAATCATATCTCAACAATCTACATAACGTCAATCTCAAGTTATGTTTAGTTTGTAGACTTTCAATAAACTCCAAGATTTATTTTTTTGTCCACAAATATTTACTAAATATAATCTAGATTATTTTAAAAAAAAAAAACTCAGTCAGATTTTGTTTAATTTTTTTTTTTTGCGTGATTTTTTTAAAAATTTGATCAAAAATTAACATAAAATTTTTTTTAGTACCACCCGATATCTTTAATAATTTTCTTCAACAATTAATCTTCTCAGAAAAACCTAAAATCAATTTTAGGACCAAAAATTTTCCAAAAAATCAAAAATTAAGTATCCAAAAATTTTTTTTTGATAAAATTCCGAACAAAGTTTGTCCAAAAATTAAAATAAAAATTTTTTAAGTACCATCTGATATCTTTACTAATTTTCCCCATGAATTAATTTTCTAAAAAAAGCGTAAAATCAATTTTAGGACCAAAAATTTTCCAAAAAATCAAAAATTAAGTATCCAAAAATTTTTTTTTGATAAAATTCCGCACAAAGTTTGTCCAAAAATTAAAATAAAATTTTTTTTAATACCTTTAATAATTTCCCGGTTCAACAAATTTTCTCAAAAAGCCAAAAATCAATTTTTTGGCCAAAAATTTTCCCAACAAAATCTTAAAATTACTCAATAACCTTCAATGTCTGCTTAAATAACCAATTTCCCCATAAGTCAATCAATTTAAATAATCCATCTAGTATCTCTCCGTCTCTACCTTTAGCAAAAACCTTCCTTTAATTTCTCTGATACCAAACCCTGCACCTCTGCCATGAATAGTACGTCTATCCTCTGCAATTGTGCAGTGCATAAGAGTGTTACACATCACATACCCTCCTCTCTCTCTTTCTTTATCTTCAAGTCCTTCCTCGTCACTCTTACAGTCTTCCTAGGCAATGAATAGGACTTAAATGACTAGACGGTTAGTATAACAAATGTAGCATATACATAATACAACTAAGGGGAAAGCGCAGTATGCATGCAACGAAACTTAACCGGCCGGCGACTGTCGCGACGCATCGACGTCGAATTGTACTAATCAACGTGAAAACATTAAATTCTATTTTAAATGCTGCCCTTCTGTATTCTTCATTATTTAATTCTACCCCCCCCCCTTTTTTTACTTTCTGCACATTTTTAGCTTATCTATTTTATATTACATATTTATTGATTTTCTGATCAAATATATTTAAATATATTATTTACTCCAGCAGTCTGCAAACGTTAAACTCTCTCAGTAGGTATATAGGCTTGCGTACACATTTAATTCAGTATGTAGGCTAAAAATGATACCGAGTGACGTCACGCGTGCACTTTTCTCCCTCCGCATAAATTACATACTCTATGATGTGCACTGGATAATATGTTCTCGTCCTATATTAATTAAATGTAACATATAGAGATATAAATATTGATCAAGAGCTCGGTTCTGTAAGTTTTTTTTTTCAGTCACTTGCAAAATTCTCTGTATCTTTTAAACAGCTCAATTTAGCGCAATTGTCAACAGGACCTTTTTTGTAGGAAATTTAATTTCCTATAAAATTGCTGTCTAATTTTTCCTGTAACTTTGACGGTTATACCGGAAAATATAAAAAAAAAATTTTGTAGAAAATTTAATTTTCTTCAAAAATCATTTTTGTAGTTTTAATGTAACTTTAATAATTCAACAGAAAAATGGGGAAAAAAAATATTTTTTTGAGTAAAAAATGAATTTTAAAATTATTTTGCGAAAAGTGCGATATTTTTTCAACTAAAAATGCAAAAATAAATTGGCAGTTTATAAATTGACTTTTGTAACATGTGCATAATTAATTGGTCGAAATAATTTAGCAAAATAGTCTATATTTTTTAAACAAAAAAATTTTGCTTCATTAAATAATGAATTTTATTAAATTGTACGATATTTTTTTAAACATTGACTTTTTTAAAGATATAAGCTCATCATGATATTACACTCATCAAGAGCTTTCATTTGAGTACCCACATGTATTTTCATATATTTTTCATATTTACATATATGTAATATATATAAATATATGAAAAATTGATGTGAGTACTCAAATGAAAGCTCTTGATGAGTGTAACATCAAAATGAGCTTATATCTTCAAAAATGTCAATGTTTACTGTTTTTTGAGTAGATAGGAAAAAATTTGATCTATAGTCAGCGAATTGAATGTCTTGAGTAGCAGTATTAGTAGTTTGAGTAGTTTGAGCGTGAATATATCAGAACACAGCAGTGCGCAAGTGATGTAAAATTAGTTTAGGCATTATTGTGTCATTATAGATGATATGTAGGATGCAGCGATGTAGTATGTAGTGTATTGATGTAATCGCGCGCGCAGTCTGCCGGACAAATAGTTATTGACCTTTATCGCCAGTGACCTCGTGGATGCAGAAGAAGAATGTGGGACTCGTGCGCAGGCGTGTGCAGACACCTCTCATTGTATATACATCCCGTCGCGGCACCGTCAACAGCTCTCTTCTATTTTGTATATTGTATATTATATATTATACAGCATGTACGTATGTAATACTTGAGATACGTACAATACACATGTGTGCTATATAAAGTATAAAACACCTAGGCGGGATGCGAATACAGAGATGTGTTGAGAGTTGAGAGTCACTGAATGCATCGCCGCTGCATATACACTCGCGGTCTCTTCACTTTCCATTAATGTAACTAAACGGCGACGTTTATTCCATTTCATTTCACTTTTTGTTGTTAAATATCTTTATTTTTATTTTATTTTATTTTAATTCTGGCTAATGGAAAAAAAAGGAAAAAATAAAAGGGATTATTAGGAAAATTTTTGATTCAATAAATTTAGCTAAAATAATTGATAATTTTATAAAAAAACTTAATTTTACTACACAAAAAAAAAATTCATTTGAGCCAAGAAAATAATTTTTTTTCTACACAGTAAAAGATTTTTGCGTCATTGCGTCAAAAAAATTTTTTTGTAAAATATTTAACACTTTTATGTGTAAATTTAACATTTATTGTGTTAAATTAACTCAAAAAAGTGTTAAATATTTAACACAAAAATTTTTTAAGTAATTATTTTTTGAGCAAAAAAAAATTTTTTTTTGACAAAAAATTTCACTTATTTCAATAAAATTAATTTTCCTGCTTTAAGAAATACGTATCTTGATCCAAGAAAATTTATTTAAGTCAAGAAAATCTTCTTAATTTGAAAAAAAATTCAGCCTCTTGCTCCAAAAAATTTAGTTTTTGATAGAAGTAAATTTTCTTGTCTTGAGAAAATTTTTCTCTTGCTCCAAAAAATTAAATATCTCGATAATAAATTTTCTTTAATATTTTTATTGATTAAAATGTCAAATGAGAAGATCAAATAATATTTCATCATTTTTTTTTATTCAATATGTATAATTGCACGCTGAAATAATATAAAATTTTTTTTTCAACTGAAATAGGTGGCGCTGCTTCCCTAAAGAATCTAAAAATCTTGATCAAATATAAAAATTTATTGTATCAAGAATTGGTGACAATTTGAATGAAGAAAAAATTATTTCCACCAAGAATAAAATTTCAAAAAAAATTTTTACTTCGACCAACACAACTTCGGTCTTCCTTCAGGCACCCGAAAATTTTCTTGAGCCAAGAATTTTGTTCTCCAGTCAAGAAATTTTTTTTTCTGTGTACAGATAATTTACATCCAATTTTAAATTGAAATTACCGGTAAAATATTTCAGATAAAAAATTGACAAGATACCTTTTTCGTAGAAAATTAAATTCCCTACAAAAATGATCCTCACTAATTTTTCCGTATCTCAAATAGTTTAAGATCTATCACATCTTTTTGCTAAAAGAATTTAAAGAGAAAAAATTTTGATTGATTCTTCCGAATAATCTTGTGTAATCAAAAAAAATTCCTCTTGATCAACGTCAATCAGTCCGAATAACAGGTCTAAATATATGAAATCACTTATAATCAATTAGCAATTATTGTTAGCTTTCAAATTGGATTTTATCATATCCCACCGGTATGGTATGTCGGTTTCATTAAGATTGAGACGAGAAGCAGTTTCATTCGATATGCTTTAATCAACAGTTTACTTTAACGACTGCTATTATCATTATTATTATCCTTAGACTATCAATAAACTTACATCTATATCTCCAGGTCTCAGAATCTCTAAAGCAAGCGATATTTTCTCACTTTCACTCAGATAATTTAAATGTTACGTATTCTCAATATTTAATCTCCGCATATAGATATTAATTGACTCGGCAGCAATTTTCTCAAGATTGTGGCTTCGTATAATAGACTTGTTTCTTAGCTCATGTCAGCTTCATAATGAAACCCATTAAATGTGTTGTTTTATATGTAAAATTGTTATTAATATCCCGCTAGGTAGATTGTTAAATTTACTGCGAAAATTTTTTCTTGAAGACTAATTTTTCCATCGACGTGGTCTTTTTACAGTTAACTTTCATTGCTTTTTTTACCTATTCGATTATGTTCACTTACGAATACTTTTTTATTCTTTCATTCTCTATTTTATACTTTTTTTTTCTCTTTACTAACGTTCTTCTGCTTTTATTCGCCGACTATGCAATTTCAAGATATTGCTGCCGTCAGAATTATAATAAATGCTTCTCGTCAATCGATTATCATAATGTGAATCTTTATTGAGGAGCTGCATGGAAATATTATTTGTCAAGAATTAAAATCTAAATTATCGGTGAAATTTTGGAAATTCAGGAAATTGATAAGGGAATTAAATTTCCTACAAAAAAATTTTTTTTAATCATTTTTTTGTATTTTAAATATTTCAACTGTTATTATTTTTTTTAATTTTTTACAATAAATTTTGTATAATTATTTCTAAAATCGAAGAAAAATTATCTATGAAAAAAATCAAAATTATGAATAAACTATTGATAAAAACACTAAAAAATTGATGACATCCTTTTTTTGTATAAGATTAAATTTCCTAAAAATAAAAAAGGTTTCTTATAAATTTTTTTTTATCTTTTATATTTTAGCCGTAATTTGAACTAAATTTTTATTGAATGAAATAAAATTTGAACAATACATAAAAAGAAAAATTTCTTGAATGGAGAACATATAGAATATAAATCCAATAATCTTTATTTCAATTTTCCTTAAAAAAGTCTTGCAACTGCAGCAAGTTTTACAAAAAAAAAAATAGCAAACATTAAGCAGTAGCGCTACTGTAAGTAATGTCTATACTATACTAACCCACCGGAAAACATATGCCACGTTTATATATACAGTACAGAGATAGTAGGTGCATCGTACCACGGTTGCATCACAAGCGAAAAATAGTCACAACCCAAATTTTACTGGGTACTTTGACCGTCTTAAAATCCAGCCAAGATTCGTCTCTCAATTACAAGCTCAAAGTACTTCGACCTTGTATAGTCTCTCAGTCTGTCTTGTGAAATTAAAATGATTGATGGAAAGTCCGTCAGCAAAACCAGATTATTTTGATATCCAGTTTTATACTTTCTCAGATAATATTACGTTAATAAAATGGAAATTTTTGTTGGTGCGAATGCTAAAAAAATTAATAAAAATTTATTTTTATCAAAAAGAAAGACAGAAGCAGTTTTTAGATACTAGCGTATTTATATTGTATTGGTTTGTAAATAATAATATCATATAGCTCATGTTTTGCTTGTACGTGCAATCTCGTGGCCTTGGAATACCAGAGCAAAGCGCGCAGGATCAAGAATGTACTCCTTTACAAAGTGTGGCAAGCGTTAAAGGGTCAAACCGGACTGGATTCTTTAATAAAATTTTTATTTATTTTTTATTTAAAATACGAATATTATATTTTTTAATTTATGGAAAAATTTCACAGACATAAATCTATAAAATCAAAAAACTATTAAAAATTCTCCGCTTTGGCAAAAAATTTCATTTTTAACTCAAAAAAAAATTTTTCTCAATTTAAAATTGAATTTAAAAAAATTTGTGACTAAATCATTTAGTAACTCTTACTAAATCTTATTAAATAAAACTAAATCGTTTTATAAGTAAAGTAGCCCGCTTTGCTAGCGAGAAAGAATCTTCCCATGCGCCACCTAGCGGTCGGCGCTCTATAACTACACAGAAAAAAAATTTGCATTAAATACTTAACACTTATTTGTGTTTAATTGAGAGAAATAACACGAAAAAGTGTTAAATTTACACATAACAGTGTTAAATATTAAACATAAAAATTTTTAACACAAAATTTTTTTACGCATTGACGCAAAATTTTTTATTGTGTAAATTTTTCTATTAGTAAGCTAATAATTTTATAGAAATTTACATCATCTACACGGAAAGAACAAGATGACACTGGATATCATCCCAGATTATACTGAGTGAAAAAAAATTTCAGGTAGTAGCTAATATAATCCAGATTAAAATGAGTATAATCCAGATATCATCCAGTATAATCCAGATTATAATGAGTATAATCCAGATTATAATGATTATAATCCAGATTATAATGATTGTAATCCAGATTATAATGATTATAATCCAGATTATAATGAGTATAATCTGGATTATACTGGCTACTATCAGAAATTTTTTTTTCACTACAGATATCACTGAGTATAATCTGGGATTATGTCCAGTGTCATCTTGTTATTTCCGTGTATATACAATTAATAAGTAATTTATTTTTTATTTATATATAAAGTTATAAAATGTGTATATAAGCATTACTTGTGTGGCCTCTAATGTAGGCTGATAATACCGATACGGTTGTATGTCACTGCAGCGGATATGACTTCAAAGCCATAGAATTTTACTCCCAAGGGAAAATCCGTTAATGACATTTTTCCGCACACTGAGAGGAACAACCATCACCAGTATCAAGTATTTTAAGTACATAGCTTATATATACATAAGAGTTAAGTAAAGAGAGTAATTGTTGATACATAGACTCTGTAAGTGAAGCAGGGAGAACCCCTATTACATATACGCTTATCGAGGTCTACAACTACATAAACACTCACACGCACACACTGTATATACGGCTTTAGTTAAATTACAAAGGTCGACGATTGATCAAGTACAAAAATAGCACAATCGCATATAATCTGATTTGGGGTAATTATTACGTTGTCATATTATTTATTATATTATCATCATTGTTATTATTAAATACAATGTGTTTTAATAGGCTAAGAAGCTTTGCTGTATATATTACTTGTATTGGGAACACTAATATTGTTATGCACATCGTTTACATTTTAAGACAATGACCCAAGAATTTTCAACTTTAAATTTATCTTTAACGTTTAAATATTTAGTATCTGAGCTGTCGATCTTTTAGGTTTTAACTAATTGACTTTTGTAGAATTTTTTAATGTCAAAAATTGAAAATTTTTCTCCCGGTATTTAGTATGAGAACAAAAAAAATTACTTGAGTAAAATATTGAAGATACAAGAGAGTTACGGGGGTATTCTAGTCTAGAAGCATGAATTTAATTTTAAATTAAGTTAAAAGATATCTAAAAATTTTTAGAATTTTTTTTTTTATTGAAAAATTTTTTTTCAAAAAATAAAAGAAAAAATTTCACATGTAGAAAATTTTAAAAATTACACATGCAATTTAAAAAAAAAAATTAAGAACGTGAGGCTAAACAAAAATTCTATTTTTGATATCGAAAATTTTTCCATCATAAAATCTTTTTTGACGAAAAAAAAATTTTTTTTAAATAATTTATTTATCTTCACTGGTAAAATTTGTAACCTTTACATTACCCTCTTATTTAATTTTTGGAATTTTAGCTTTCCGATAAAAATGACAATTGTGTAACAAATATTTGCTAACGATAAAAACAGAAACGTAAAATATTTAACAGGACAAATAAAAATAATAATTTGAATAATTTAAAAATAAAAGAAGAGACTGTTTCTCCTATTATCATAAGTGTTTTTACTACGAAAATATTCCTTACTCAAATAATAACTTGTTATGAACGCAAAGTTAAAAAAAGTCTACTATATCAATGAAGATTGGATAATTAAAAAAACAT
This sequence comes from Cotesia vestalis, assembly GCA_000956155.1. Taxonomy (NCBI): domain Eukaryota; kingdom Metazoa; phylum Arthropoda; class Insecta; order Hymenoptera; family Braconidae; genus Cotesia; species Cotesia vestalis. Next base: position 14,822 of record JZSA01001973.1, on the reverse strand, counting down.
TAACCATTACGTGTTAATAATTGTATTGTAAGACTTTAGAATGTACGAAGAATTTTTTAAAAAGACATTGTCTTGTTATCACCCAACTACAATATATAATATATACACGATATATTAATAAGCACATTTCTATATAATACATTTAACTTTGAGGACAAATCGAAGTTTACTCAGCATGTGATAGTGCCCTGTATATTATCTTTAATGTACATTCTATTGTTGTGTACAATGCGTAATGATGTTTACAATAAATTATATTTTGGTATATTTATATAAGAGTGTTTCAAAAAAATTAATTTTTTTTTTTATGTGATCTTGAAATTTTATCAGAGCAAAATAAAAATAATAATTTTCCCGGTTAAAATTTGAACTTTTAACTAGAAATTTAAATTTCCCGCTTTCTATGCTAACCAATAAGATTTAAAGGGCAAAAATTTAAATTGCACACCTCATAACACAATTATAAAAATACTTTTTTTCTAAACACGCCAATGTCAAGCAAATTTTGTGAATTTTTTATTTTTAATTAAAATTACTTGACGAAAATTTCATATAAAATTCTAAAAACTGTCTTACATGCCTTCTATTTTTTAAACTTTAAAATTCCCACAGAAAAAAAAATTTTTAACATTAAATTTAAATGTCATTTTATTATTTTTTTTAAGAGTCAAATTTATTTTTTAAAAAATTGTTTAAATTTAAATCTGTCAATTTAAAGAAAAATTTATTTGCTATAAAAATTATCAAATATTTGCTAAATTAATTTAATACTAAAGTTAGCCGACGTTTTTAATTTTTAATAATAAAATTATAACAAAAAAATAATTTTTAAAAATTGCATTTACAGTTTTTTAATTTTTTTTTACAAATAATAATTCATTCTTATTTTTTTTCAATTAAAAAAATTATGACATTAAAGTTAGCAGTCACTTGATAATTTTTTAACACATAAATTTGTTCCAAAAAATTATTTTAAAAAAATTGCATTTTTAATTTTTTAAAATTTCTACATCAATTTTTTTTGCCACAATTTATTCGTTAAAAAAATTCATAAAATTCGGTAAATTAATTTTCATAAAAAAATTCTAAAAATTTTTAAATGTCGACTAATTAAATTTTTCTAAAATTAGCCAACGAAAATTTTTTATTTTTTTTTTATTCATTGAATTAGCAATAAAAAAATATTTTTAAAAAATTGCACGTATAGTTTTTCAAATTTTTAACATATGAAATAAAAAAAAAAAATTATTTTTCTTATAATTAAATTAATAAAAAAAAAGTTTAAAATTTTTAATTTTCTAAAATTTCTGCGTCAATTTTTTTTAATAATTTATTTGTTAAAAAAATTCTTAAAATCTGCTAATTTAATTATTTATAATTTTGTAGCAATTAAATTGTATAAAAAAAAAATTCAATTAAAAAATTCCAAAAAAATTATAAGTGAAAATTTTTAAAAGAATTTTTTTATGGTTATTAATTTGTTAAAAAAATTTTAAAAATTGACAGCTGACAGCAAACTTCAGTATTACTAAAATCTCCCTTAAAAAAAAAATTAAATTAATGAATAATAATTTCGAAAAATAATTTTCCAACAAGATCTTTTAAATAAAAATCTATTACGCTTAAAAAACGTAAACAATAATCACGATATCAAGATGTCTTCCCGCTTACCCCGAGGCTCCCCTACCATACAGTAGTTTGTCTATAATATCGACGCGAACGCAGTGCGCATTCTCGTGGATCAAACATTAAGACTATCCACAAAACCTAAAGAAAAAAAAAAAAAGAGAAAATTGGAGTGAAAATCAACAAAAATACCCCCAAAAAACTCACCCTAAAAAAAACCCATAAAAAAAAAAAAATAACAACAATAATAATGAATATTAAGCTCACATTATGTACTCCGATGTCGTTTTCCTTGGATACAAATATATATTAATACAAATATATATATGTACAGCTGTTTATAAAAATCCACGCGTTATCATAAAATAATATATTGAGCTCCAACACTTACACATAACGCACACGTGCACACAGTAACACTTGGTCTTGTTATTTATATTAATAATATAATAAAATAACAATAATAATAATTATTTACAAATAATTATTTAATAATAATAAATTTAAATAAAAATAAAGCAAACACATGATTTCACAAAATATCCAATGCGTCGACGCTGTTATAACACCGGCGCGTCATTTTCTATTTTTTTTTTTTTTTTTTTTTTTTTTTTTTTTTTTTTTTTTATTCACTTAAAAACAATAATCCTTTTTTTAAAAATGCTGTCGCTGATAAAAAGTCTGGAAAAAAATAAATTAACGCGCCACTACGCATTAAAGCGCCAAAAGTTCCTTTAAAAATAATTGTAATCCTTTTTAAGCGATGACACGACAGGACTTTAAGAGATAACTCGATTGTTTGGTTCTTATGAAGTACGATTGTTATTGTTATTGTTGTTGTTGTTTTTGTTTATTATTTACCGGGTGAATTAACCGAGAAAACGCCGGGTTTTAGCATACACTCAAAATCAGCTAACCGCTGAGAGTGCAAGCGCGCGACTAAGGCGCTCGATTCGCGAGTCTCGATCCGCCGGCGACATGTTTTATTTTTTTACCGCAATATTCAAATGGCGGCAGCACTGTCGGTCATGGTTTGTTTCAACGGCTGCGCAAAACAATGCACAATAATCACTACTGTGTAATAATCGGTAATGTGCAATACGATATGTAATGTGTCATTTTTGGAGTGGTTATTTAAGGAGTACTTTTAATGACCTTTAAATTAGCCGACGTTCAACAATTTTAGATTTTTTTTTATCAATTAAGTTGGGTATTCTTGTCTAGAAGCTTGAATTTCATTTTAAATTGAGTTAGCTGACATCTAAAAATTTTTAGAATTTTTTTTTTTATTGAAAAATTATTTTTAAAACAATAAATGAAAAATTTCACATGTAGAAAATTTTAAAAACTACTGATGCAATTTTTTTGTTTTAATTTAATTATTAAACAAAAATCAAAAAATTAAAAACATCGGCTAACTTTATTATTATAATTAATTTAACCAATATCTAAAAATTTTTAGAATTTTTTTTTATTGAAAAATTATTTAAAAAAAAATAAAAGAAAAAATTTCACATATAGAAAGTTTTTTTAATTTCTCTTCATTATTTTTTTCTTTAAATTTTCTATTTTTCGGTTTTTCTTATCCTTCCTTCAATTATCTTTTTTCTTTAAATTACACAGAAAAAAATTTTTCCGTTGCAGAAAAAAATTTTTCCTTTACTCAAGAAAATATTTAGAAAACCACTAATTTTCTTAGCGGAAATAAAATCTAATTTTCTCATTTTCCAAGATGATTTTTGCTTGCTCAATATCAAGTTAACCCTCCTGAAAAATTTCCTTAATTCAAGAAAACTTTTCTTAACTTTCCGCTGAGAAAATTCAACATTTTCCACTGAAGGGAAATGATTGATTTCTGTCCGATTTTTTTCTTTATAGTTTTCCTTTTCTTTCTTTCAATTTTCACTTTGCTAGTTTTTCTTTACTGATTTTAGATTTTCTTTCCTTTTTTTTATTATTTTTCTAATTTTTCTTTTTTTCTTGATAATTTTCCATTTTCTTTTTTTGACAATTTTCTATTTCTTTTTTTTTTTCAATTATTTTTTTCCTTGTGTTAATTTTTTTTATCTTCAATTTTCAATTTTCTTTTTCCATTTGTGAGTTTCCCATTTTCTTTTTTTTTCATAAAATTTTCCTTTTTTTTTTTCAAATTAAATTTTTTTTTAATTTTTCTCCAATTTTCTTCTTAAAAATTTTTCTTATCTTTCTTTACAAATTAATTGTTTCTATTTCTTATATTAATTTTTCTTCTCCATCTAAAAATGATCAAATCCAAAAATTTCAAGACCAAAAGCCCAAATTTCAGAATAAAAATTTTTTTCAATCTCCATCTACAAAAAAACCCCCAGAAATTAATCATCACTCATTTAAAAAAAAAAAAAAAAAAATATACGACGCAATTCTTTTAGCACCTTTATTCTTTTGAAACGTTTTTCTTTCAGTATTGCTTCATTGAGAACTAGCCCGCGGCAATTATGAGAGTGTATTTAAAAATTTACAACATTCGTGACTCGTGACGTCTAAAACTACACACACACACAGACACACACGCAGTATAAGCACACATGCATGATAATGATAAAAATAAGCGAATAAATGGTTAGTGTGTTTTTATTGTAAGCGGTATTATATACATACATATATGTGATATATCGAGCAATATATTAAATGAGCGGAGTTTTCGATCGTAAAAAAAATAAATAACTTCAAATAGCTATAAATGACTCTGTCGCGGACTCATCGTATATTACACATATATATGACGATAGAATAATGTGAGAGAATAGCGGCGATGCCAATCGGGTTGAATGATTGGCGGGGATCGTTGTTCGCGTTGATACTACGACACGTGGACAATAATAAATAAAATTGATATGTTATTGATTCAACATTTTGTATATTCGATTTACTTAAAATATTACATACATATATTTGTATATTTACGATTATTGGGATTATATAGGTGTAGTTATACACTTGTTCGTTGACCTACAATGTCATTGAATAATCATTTTTTTTATTTAAATAAATATATCTTACGTATTGTCTTTTTATTGACGATTTTTTGTTTATTATTATTATTTATCTTTTTAAATTTAAATAATAATAATAACCAGCAACCTTGCAGTCACTATGTGTCTGAACTATGGGTCGTTACTTGTAAGCTATAAATAAATAAAATTTCGCTTTTTTAAATAATGACTTTTGTTAAATTGCACTGTACTTTTTTAACTATTGATATTTTTAAAGATGTAAGCTCATCTTGATGTTACACTCATCAAGAGCTTTCATTTGAGTACCCACATGCATTTTCATATATTTTTCATATATACAAATATATAATATATAAAAATATATGAAAAATTGATGTGGGTACTCAAATGAAAGGTCTCGATGAGTGTAATGATGAGATAAGCTTATATCTTTAAAAATGTCAATAGTTCACAAGATACATAAATTTAACCATAAAAACCCATTTTATCATATAAATACACTGGCCATAAAATTTGCTTAGTCTCTCAATAATATAGATAATAATAATAATGATCCGAACATATTTTCAAAAATTATTATTATTATTATTATTATTTTTTTTTTTTTAGTTAAATAAAATTGCAAATAAAAAAAAACTTATACGCCCTTTTGGCACTGCAAAGCTAAAAGGGCATATAAATTAATATGCGCCCTTTTGGCATTTGGGTCGCGATTTATATTGTGTCTAATTTAGTCTAATTTAAAAATTGTTAATCAATACAGTATTTAACTTTGTATAATAATATTCAGAGACCCTTTTATTGGCCATTTAGCTGTTGGGTCGTATAAAAATAAAATAAATAAATAAATAAATAAATAAATAAATAAACATTGGCTTAAATCCTTGAATAAAAAATTCAACTTTAAAACTTTTCATATCATAAAAATAATTAAAATATTATCAATTTAGTGTTAATTAAAAACAATTCCCCCAAAATTCTAACCATTAATATAAGTATCAATATTAATAGCCAGATAAATAAATAAATCTAAAACATAAAAATGAATCTTATAGAATGAATAGCACGAGCGTTTATGATGGATGACCGAGATACAATAGATGTCGAGTAGAATGAGAGCGAAGTGACAAAGCAAGTGGGTGATGGAATTAATACAGTACGAAGATCGATCCGTATGATGAAAGAAAAGAGTAAGAGGATAGACGATGTTCATTGTTAGCTTCATGTCTTATAAATTTAAGGGCTTTGAAATTTCCGATGACGATGCAGCGATCTAAGAGGTCAAGCATGATGTCAACTATATATAGTATCGACATTTGTCTACAAACACTAATAATAGTGATAAAAAAATTGAATGCAATGATAAAAGAATTTATTCATTTATTAACTGTTAATAAATTTATTTATTTCAGAATTATTTGTTGGTTTTTTTAAAAATAATTTTCAACCAATTATTTTTTAGTCTTTATTACTTTTAAATATTTCCTGACATTAATAATCAATAATCATTTCCATTAAAATGATAATATCTAATTTAAAAGGCAATACAATAAAATAAAGTAAAATATTTTTCATTGATTTTCCATTCACTTTTAGTTGTAACAAGTGTTTCATTTTAAGATAATTTTCATTTACCTAAAATATAAGTTTCAAACACTTGTATACCTAAATCAATAATACTACAGACTTTAAAAACATTATTATAAAAATTGAGTCTTCTTTTCAATTTTTTATAGTATCATACAAAATAAATAAGATAAAAACTATTCAAGAGAAAAATTTTTCATTAATTTAATTCAACTTTAGTAATAAAATAATAATAATACTTTTTTAAATTTAATAAATGAGTTAAATTTTATATTTCAGAGCAAAATTGAAAGTTTTTTTATACGCCCTTTTGGCTTTAGGCTAAACTTTTTCTAAAGCCAAAAGGGCGCATAATTTTTTTTGCCGATTGCTTTAAATTGTCATTTATATGTTACTAATTTTGCTGCAGAATTTAAAATATATATATATTGATTATTAAATTACAAATAGGTATTTTTAAAGGTTATTAAGGTAAAAGAGCCAGTTATTGACACTTGCAATTTTATTTTAATTAAAAAAAACAAATCAACTCTAGTAAATTAATAAATATAATTTTTGAATTATAAATTTTAAGAAAATTGGTTTTTTGAGAACATTTGATTTTTTTAATTAGAATAAAATTGCAAGTGTTAAACAACTAGGCCAGTGTCAATAACTGGCTCTTTTACCTTATTACAATTTTAATACGAATTCTGTTTATAATTTTAATTGAAAAAGAAAAAAAAGAACAGTTGCGATGTCTAACATGATTGTTGAGTCAGAGGCGCAAAATTCAATAATATTAAATCATCTGGATTTATTTTTTAGAGTTAAAATTTATATTTCAGAGCAAAATTGAAAGATTTTTTATACGCCCTTTTGGCTTTAGGCTAAACTTTTTCTAAAGCCAAAAGGGCGTATGTTTTTTTATATGCCCTTTTGGCATTAGTACGTTGAAAAATTTTTTTGACAAATCTTTACGTTTTGAGCAGTTCTAAGTTGAATGGCGAAAAAAAATTTTTTTATGCGCCCTTTTGGCATAAAAACCCTATCTAGCTGCTGTAATACGCCCTTTTGGCATTTGGGCCGGAAAATATTTGGTAATAAAAGGTTTAGTAACTATTACTAAATCTTCAATAGAATAGAATTTTTTTATCAGTGTGGGAAAAAACAAAATATGGATATTTAGTTGTGCGAATCGAATGTATATTATACATACAATCTAAAGGAGATAAAACGATGGCAAGATAAAAATAAAACAAGTAAAGTTATAAAGAAGATGAAGCGTAAGGGGTGAAGAAGGCGGTTGCATTGAATACCGGTAATCTGTGGTAGGAGGCATGTAGGACGAGCGGATAGATCTTGATGCTGTTGTGCTGTTGTGCTGTTGTGCTCCACGCGGTTCATCCCAGAGATAAGCAAGACACAAGACGCAAACCTCTGTGAGAGCAAAGTTGAGAGTTGTACGGATATGCAGAAAGAGCGCTGAAAAAACAAGACTGTAAGTGAGACCTGAAGAAGCAGCAAAAGAAGAAGCACCAGAAGAAGAAGAAGAAGAAGAAGAAGAAAAATGTGAAGAAGAACGGATATAAACGAATGAGGCTTGGTCGGCAAAAAACAAAAGTGCATCTCTCGACAAAATGGCCGCTTCACTGACTCTGACTCGCTCAAGGTTACCTCCAGCTTGCTATATAAATACATATATTATATTTAAAATATATCAAAAATTCCATGTGGGTACTCAATTGAAAGCTCTTGACGAGTGGAACATCGGGATGAGCTTGTATCTTTAAAAATATCAATAATTAAGAAATGACTTTGCTATTTCGTCAACTAATGACTTTTTTAAAAATATAAGCTCATCCCGACATCATACTCATCAAAACCTTTCATTTAAGTACCCACATCAATTTTTCATATATTTTATATATTTCATAAATATCATATATTTAAAATATATCAAAAATTCCATGTGGGTACTCAATTGAAAGCTCTTGACGAGTGGAACATCGGGATGAGCTTGTATCTTTAAAAATATCAATAATTAAGAAATGACTTTGCTATTTCGTCAACTAATGACTTTTTTAAAAATATAAGCTCATCCCGACATCATACTCATCAAAACCTTTCATTTAAGTACCCACATCAATTTTTCATATATTTTATATATTTCATAAATATCATATATTTAAAATATATCAAAAATTCCATGTGGGTACTCAATTGAAAGCTCTTGACGAGTGGAACATCGGGATGAGCTTGTATCTTTAAAAATATCAATAATTAAGAAATGACTTTGCTATTTCGTCAACTAATGACTTTTTTAAAAATATAAGCTCATCCCGACATCATACTCATCAAAACCTTTCATTTAAGTACCCACATCAATTTTTCATATATTTTATATATTTCATAAATATCATATATTTAAAATATATCAAAAATTCCATGTGGGTACTCAATTGAAAGCTCTTGACGAGTGGAACATCGGGATGAGCTTGTATCTTTAAAAATATCAATAATTAAGAAATGACTTTGCTATTTCGTCAACTAATGACTTTTTTAAAAATATAAGCTCATCCCGACATCATACTCATCAAAACCTTTCATTTAAGTACCCACATCAATTTTTCATATATTTTTCATATATACATATATGTAAATATATAAAATATATGAAAAATTGATGTGGGTACTTAAATGAAAGGTTTTGATGAGTATGATGTCGGGATGAGCTTATATTTTTAAAAAAGTCATTAGTTGACGAAATAGCAAAGTCATTTCTTAATTATTGATATTTTTAAAGATACAAGCTCATCCCGATGTTCCACTCGTCAAGAGCTTTCAATTGAGTACCCACATGGAATTTTTGATATATTTTAAATATATGATATTTATGAAATATATAAAATATATGAAAAATTGATGTGGGTACTCAAATGAAAGGTCTCGATGAGTGTAACATCGGGATGAGCTTTTATCTTTAAAAATGTCAACAGTTTTTAAGATACAAAGTAATTTCTTAATTATCTATCTAGAGATATAATTATTTTAATAAACAAAGTTGTGAAAAATATAAATTGTTAAATTTTAAAGAAATCGTTTTTTTAATACGCCTCTTCTACTTGTCTATAAATAGTTTTTAATAGGGCATAGGCTCACTTAACTATAGTCTTCCCACATGTATGAATATATATGTATAATTGTATAATTGTATGTATATATAGACGTGCAAATGCGTATGTCATGTCATGTAATGCAGCTGTGCTAATGTGCTAATGTGGTTGAAGTGTAGATCGTGGGCTGAGGACCGGTCCCGGAAGGTTACACACTGCAAAAGTGTTCTGGGTCAGCGGGTAATCGAACGGACGCACGTACAGGATAGCTGCATACGCAATTTAACTCAGCTCGGTTCCTCAAAATTTTAACGAGCAACTGTTACTTGCATGTGTATGTTCGATTTCTTTTTATTTATGTATATTGTGTTACAATTTTTTATTTTTTATTTATAATAATAATAATAATAAAAATATAATCAATCAATGTAACTAGAACTCGCGATAATTTTATCTCAAGACAAAACAAAAAGTATCTAAAATAAAGCAAAATATAAGAACCGTTGGACGAATGCCATTGAATGGATCGTCTGATGCGGTGCAGTACCCCTAATATCTAAACCTAATTCTAATTATAATCATATATACATATAATACTGTAACCAAGTCTCTGGGTTATGAACTTACAAAACAATACGAGTAATACATTGAGAGAAAAAATTTATTTAAACAAAATCAACAATTTTAAACAGTGTATTTTCAAAATTTTCAAATTATGATAATCTGAATTTTTAACTTCCCACTAAGAAAAATTGAAAAGGTTTGACACAACAAATTTCACTTATTACAATAAAATTAATTTTCCTGCTTTAAGAAATACGTATCTTGATCCAAGAAAATTTATTTAAGTCAAGAAAATCTTCTTAATTTAAAAAAAATTCAGCCTCTTGCTCCAGAAAATTTAGTTTTTGATAAAAGTAAATTTTCTTGTCTTGAGAAAATTTTTCTCTTGCTCCAAAAAATTAAATATTTCGATAGTAAATTTTCATTAATATTTTTATTGATTAAAATGTCAAATGGGAAGATCAAATAATATTTCATCATTTTTTTTCATTAAATATGTATAATTGCACGCTGAAATAATATAAAATGGGTATCAAATATTCAAGAGAAAAATTTTCTCAAGGTGAGAAAATTTTTTTCTCAGCTGAAGTAGGTGCCGCTGCTTCCCTAAAGTATCTAAAAATCTTGATCAAATATAAAAATTTATTGTATCAAGTATTTATGATAATTTGAATTAAAAAAAAATTACTTCCGACAAAAATAGAATTTCAAAAAAAAATTTTACTTCCGCCAACACAACTTCGGTCTTCCTTCAGGCCCCGGAAAATTTTTTTGAGCTAAGAACTTTGTTCTCCATTCAAGAAATTTTTCTTTCTGTACAAACTAATGACATTTTTTTAGATATAAGCTCATCCCGATGTTACACTTATCAAGACCTTTCATTTGAGTACCCACATGAATTTTTCATATATTTTATATATTTATATATTTCACAAATACCATATATATAAAATATAAAAAATTTGTCAAATTAAAAAATTGATCAAATATAAAAATTTATTGTATCTAATATTTATGATAATTTGAATTAAAAAAAAATTACTTCCACCAAAAATAAAATTTCAAAAAAAATTTTTACTTCGGCCAACACATCTTTGTTTAGTCAAAATTTGAATTCAAAATTTTTTTCTGAAAATTCTCGAAACATTTCGTTTGAAAATAGTAAAGTGAAAAGACATCTTCAATCCAAACTAAATTTTTAATCAACTAATTTTTATTCTAAACGATAAAAATGAATAAATGCAGAATAATTACTCCCTTTGAGTAAAACTAATCTTTTTCTTCAGTACATCAGTAGTCTCTATAATTAAATAATTAATTGAATATAACTTGAGTGGAATTTACGATCTACTTAAATTATTAAAACTAATAGATATTTAATAACGAAAGGCTACTGACGCTACTTGATCGACGTAATAAAGCATAAAACAATGATAATAATAACAAGTAATACTCTGTTGTAAAACTGGATGGGATAGCGTAAAATGAAGATGAGAATATGTTAGAGAGTAGATAGCACACATATAACATATAACATATAACATGTAGGATATAGAATAGGATAGAATCCGATGCACAAGCTGCATACCATATAAGTGGGGATTATAAGCGTCCTTAGTTCTCGGGTGATTCGGCCTTGAGACGCAGCGATGCTCAATGCAGCACACACCGCAGATCGCAGATGCATCGTCAAGTGAACTCGTTTGTATTATCTTCTATCTGCTATCTATTATCTCATCTCAACTCTCACTGATGTCATCTAAGCGATCTATCTGGCTTTATATACTTTATATATAATACATATGAGATACTTTATTCTACATACAGTCTAACCTACAGATTACCCTGCTCACCGGAAACTGCAATCTCTCGCTTCCCGAGTGAACGAGTGAACAGGCCACAAGATCCATCAGAAATACTTTTTTTTTCTTTCTATTATTTTTCAATTACAGCTTCCGCGTTTTTTTGATAAATTTCATCCATTAATTAGTAATTAATTATTAATCTGCAGTCACTGTGTGACTGCCGAGATTTACCAAATGTCAATCAGAAAACTTTGGCTTAATGATTTTTTTATATTTATAATTAGATTAATTAATTTTATGAGGTAATTATTCAGAAATAGGATTCCACAAATTTAAAAATGATTTATTCATTATTTCCCAGTTAAAAAAATCCTCAGAAAATTTTAAAAATTAAAGCCGCCCCCCTTTAATAATTTGTCAGCCTTAAAAAAAAAAAAAAAAAAAAAAAAAAAAAAAAAGGGTGATCAAAAATACCGGGTACAAAAGTAAAAAGTACATAAATGGTTAATCGAAGGCAGACAGCGCGAGGCTAAGATAAAGGAGAAAGTACGAGACAGGACAATAAAAGGATAAGTGGGACTTGTGCAATGATTCCTTAGAGAGCCGTACAGTCGTAAAATCCATGAGGAAGAGATGGCAACAGGCTCAGGCTCACGAAATTGCCGCTTGCTCAGAAAACTTGTTTACTTTTTTTATTTATTTGTTTTGCGATTCGTTTATTTTGTTGAGAACTAAAATAAAAGACAAGAGGAGCCTGTTTAGGATTCTACAATGACGTTTTATATATACACATACACGTACAATGTAAATACTTAAACGTTATTCCGGTTTTAGTACTTACATCCTTACTTTTACTTATAAGTTATACCATGCAAATATAAATACATACTTTTGTACATATATATAATATATATGTATTGAGAATGAGTGAGAAAGGACGAGAACAACGAGACACCGATTTATACATGCTGAAAGGACATTGCCCAGTGAGTAAGCCATTATATTATATTATACGTACACACTGAATTGTCGAGAATAACCAATGGAAGTTAGACAAGGGCTAAAGAGTTAAGAGGTCTTGTAAATTTCATTTTTTTATTCATTCAATTAATACATTAGGTACACATATCTATTTATCATTAAAATTTTTAGTAAAACTAACTTTTGGATTTCAATTTGAGAGAAAGAATATTTAAATTTTTATTATACTCAGATTATACCCAGATTATACTCAGTGATATCTGTGGTGAAAAAAAATTTCAGATAGTAGCTAGTATAATCTGGATTATACTCATTATAATCTAGATTATACTAGCTACTATCTGAAATTTTTTTTTCACTCAGTAGAATCTGGGATGATATCCAGTGTCATCTTGTTCTTTCCTTGATAAGGTCAAAAATAAAAAATCTGGAAAAATCCAAAAATGAACGCCTCAAAACGTTTAGAGTATTTACAGTCAGTGTGATAGCCTTCTTCAGTGCATTTTACGTATGTTTCAAATAAACAAACCGATATATTCAATCGAAATTTGTTATCACTTGTCCAGACTGAATAACCGCTTCGCGTTATGCGACGTGCAAAATAAAACAAAATAGTTAAGCAGAGGAAGAAGTTCAAGAACACTTGGTTTTTTTTTTTTTTTGTTTTTTTAGCTATATGAGTATGTTACGATCCCAGTTTACCCTGGTGATTACTCCCTGCCACTCCTTGATCAATACCACACCAGAACTTAACTCTCCCTGTATTTTACTGCATACGCACTCCGTCCACTGTTATATGATCTGCTCATGCGTTTATCATCATCAATTCTTCTTATTCTTATATCTTACCCTCGCAATATCACAACCGTACTTCCCCAGTATCATCCCCTTTTATTCATCCATATACCAGTCTATTTTAACGATTTCTCATTCTTTATTAAAACATTTATTAAAAATGTGACGGCTGTAATTTTTTCTATTAGCAAAGTTTTATTACAAAATCTTATGCATATGTATGCAATTAACAAAATCAAGAAGAAGCCGCATGCCGTCCAAATCTATTTAAATCACCAAGAATTCCGAGGATATAATAGTAAAAACGGTTATTGGCTTGCAGGTCAAAATCTTGTGTCTAAACACGCAATTTATGTACTGATGCATTGTACTAATATATAACACAAACCTACGATAATTTGTAGCTCACGGTTGTGTATTTTCAAGCTCATAACATTGTAAGACCATGTACACATCGGCTTACATATATATATATATATGTATGTGCTATACAGATCTACATATATATGCATAGTTGTCTTATAAACTGAGCCAAATGCATTACGATGAGCAACCTTGCTGAGACATTGCACTGTCGTAAACTCTGCAGGTTCAAAGCGAGGATTATATACAATAATCGTCTCACATGCATCCGTATACTCAACTGTTGTGAAATATGTGTGTATGTGTGTGTGTGTGTGTACATTATCATACGCTGGGTAATTGATATTTTTTATTTCCTTTTTCACACGTTCTAAAAGCTCGTTAAATGTATATCCACCAAACGTAGAGTAATAAATGAAAAATATTTTATTTTGTGGTGTGCATAACTATATAAGTTTATACTTATGTTGAAAATTTGTATGATACTTAATACTACATACTGCGGTGGGTCATAGTTGACCTCGCGCTAAAAACGACGCAATGTCATCGGTGTTCTAAAATACACGAGATGCGCACCATTCGCAGAAATGTTCCGAGCCAAAAATATAACACGCGAAACTAAATCTCTAAGTATAATAGTAAAGCTGTGGGCTAAGTTGAAGCCCCGGAAAAGAGAGAGGGAGAGGATAAGAATTTAGATAGAAAGATTCACTTGATTTGAGAGTAGACTTTTGAATCGAGAAAATTATTCGTGTAGCGGAGAATTTGATTTTTTTCAATTTTTGGATCTGTTGCTAGCCAACGGTTGCTAAGAGCGTTACTAAGTTACCGTTGCTAGCCAATGGTTTCTAAGGACGTTGCTAAGTAACAGTTTACTTACAACTGGTCCTAAGAGCATTGCTGGCCAATGGTTGCTAGGCAACTGTTGCTAAGAGTGTTACTTAGTTACGGTTACTAGTCAATGGTTGCTAAGAGCGTTACTAAGTTACGGTTACTAGTCAATGGTTGCTAAG
>JZSA01001967.1:0-10024 GCA_000956155.1 Cotesia vestalis | reverse complement strand
TTTTTTTTAAATACCTGGATGATTATGATATTTATCAAAGACCGTCGGCACAGATCCTTTCTTCAGTATAAATTTATGTCCCGGCATGTTCTTATTAATTTCATAATCATTTTTCAAAAAATGTCTGTAGCAAACAAATTGACCGGGAAGAGGTTTATAGGATTGATCAAATCCAGCATTTGCTAACCATTTGCTTCTCAAATGTAAATCCTTCGGAAATCTATGAATAGGAATACCGACAGCATGTACATCATTGCCATTTATTTCACAATTTTTTACACAGCATTTACGCGCCATTCCATGTACTGAAATTTAATGTTTGTTTTGTAACAACAAGTACATATATATATATTTATTGATAGGTCGATGTATTTTTTAATGTATATATATATATAAATATGTAGTAAGTATATAGGTGTTATATATTAATATATATATATATAAGCACTAGCACGCGACCGCCGCGCGGATTCGCCGCCTCTTCATTTACACGACACAATCTTATATATCACAACTACATAACAATATAAACGCGTGAGTACAAACTCGAACAATTATATGTTAATATACATATTATTTATGATTGTTATAACAAACACTTTATCGGAACACTGTTGATTAACATTATTAACCATTTTAATTAATTAAAACTACTGTAGTTAAATCGGTAAAAATTTAAACAAAAAAACTTATTTCATCGTCACTATCACACACCGTGTCGCTTACAATGGCACACAAACACTGAATGTGAAAACGTTTTGTGAACGGTAATCGATCATGTGAATACATGCCGCGCCACTAAAAAACACACTCGAGAATCGACTTATCGCTATCGAGATTATTCACTTTTGAATATTTAAACACTGTCACTTTTTATTATTGTAATTTTGCAATTTTTTAATTATATTTCTATTTAATTGGCTTTTTAATAACAGCTGATCGTTTTTTTTTGTATACTTGGGCTTTTTAGACGAGATTGTTCAATATTGTTGCGGGTGATTGCGTAATATTTGCCGCCATTTGCGTTTTTTGGTTTTCTTTTATTTGGCGTCTGCGCAGCTGCGCAGTTTACTGCGCATGCGCTGTAAGATAAGCGCGAATATAGCAAAATTTAAAAATTAAAAAGTTTGTAATTGTGATGAATTTTATTTGTTTAATAAAAAATTTATTTTGCAATTATTTTAAAAAAATTTAGTACTTAAAAAAAAATTAAAAATGCTTTGACACATACACAGTTTCAATTATTCAATAAATTTGTTAGCTGTCAATTGATAATTTTTTTATTTTATTTAACAAAATGATTTATTCCAAATAATTATTTTTAAAACATGACAATTTTTTTTTCTACTTTGTTTTTTGCCATAATTTATTTTTAAAAATTATTATTATTATTATTATTTTTGTTGTTATTATTATTGAAAATTTGTTTAATTTATTTTTTAATTCAATTTAAAATTTTCGCGCTAAAAAAAAAGTTTAAATAAATACCGAAAGGCGGCGCTAGTGAGTTCCTCTGACGGGTAAGGTATGAAATAACATCCTCCATACTGTCTCTTTCGTTATTCAGACGACCGTGTGCTTGTTCTGCTAGTCAGCTAAGGCCGCAATAATATCGGCAACTTGCACTTTTAAATAAAACCATCCAAAGTTTTTAATTAAATAAATAAAATCTCAAGATGTCGACAAAGGCTGAACTTGCTTGCGTTTACTCCGCATTGATCCTCGCCGATGATGATGTTGCTGTAACTGTAAGTAACCTCTATCTCCAAAACCACGTGTACCTTTTTTTATTAATTGCTACTTTTATATCTCACTTTTTTTATATTATACTTAATTAATAAATTATTGATTAGTTTAATTAATAATGCGCTTAAATTTTCAGGGTGAGAAAATTCAGACTATTCTGAAAGCCGCCAACGTTGAAGGCGGGCCTTACTGGCCAGGACTTTTCGCCAAGGCTTTGGAAGGTATTAACATCAAGGACCTCATTACCAATGTAGGATCTGGTGTTGGAGCCGCACCAGCTGGTGGAGGTACGTTTTGTATTTTTAAATTTTTATATAAATCACCTCATATCATCCACTGGATTCACTCATCAAGACTTTTCATTTGAGTACCCACATCAATTTTTCATATATTTTATATATTATATATATGTATATATGAAAAAATATATCAAAAATGCATGTGGGTACTCAAATGAAAGCTCTTGATGAGCGTAACATCAGGATGAGCTTAGATCTTTAAAAATATCAATAATTAAGAAATTACCTTGTATCTTGTCAACTACTAACATTTTTACAGATATAAATTCATCTTGATGTTACACTCATCGAGACCTTTTATTTGAGTACCCACATCAATTTTTCATATATTTTATATACTTATATATATTCCACAAATACCATATATAAAAAAAAGTTTAAATAAATACCGAAAGGCGGCGCTAGTGAGTTCCTCTGACGGGTAAGGTATGAAATAACATCCTCCATACTGTCTCTTTCGTTATTCAGACGACCGTGTGCTTGTTCTGCTAGTCAGCTAAGGCCGCAATAATATCGGCAACTTGCACTTTTAAATAAAACCATCCAAAGTTTTTAATTAAATAAATAAAATCTCAAGATGTCGACAAAGGCTGAACTTGCTTGCGTTTACTCCGCATTGATCCTCGCCGATGATGATGTTGCTGTAACTGTAAGTAACCTCTATCTCCAAAACCACGTGTACCTTTTTTTATTAATTGCTACTTTTATATCTCACTTTTTTTATATTATACTTAATTAATAAATTATTGATTAGTTTAATTAATAATGCGCTTAAATTTTCAGGGTGAGAAAATTCAGACTATTCTGAAAGCCGCCAACGTTGAAGTCGAGCCTTACTGGCCAGGACTTTTCGCCAAGGCTTTGGAAGGTATTAACATCAAGGACCTCATTACCAATGTAGGATCTGGTGTTGGAGCCGCACCAGCTGGTGGAGGTACGTTTTGTATTTTTAAATTTTTATATAAATCACCTCATATCATCCACTGGATTAGTGAATTAGCTAATTCAGTCAGCATTAATGAGGAGATTAAAGCAAGTTAGGAGTTGTAGGGTCTAAATTATTTCAAATTTATACCTAGCTGCTTTCAGGCGACATTTTTTTTATACTTTTATTTGGTTTTTTTGTTAATTATAAATTTAACACACTTGTATAAATTTTTTTAATTTTTGTAACAAGTAAATTATAATTTAAAAAATTTTTAAAATTGAAAAAGAAATTTTTTTTTAGATTTTTTTCTATAATGAGCTTGTATCTTGTGAAATATTCACATTTTTAAAGATATAAGCTCATCCTGAGGTTACACTCATCAAGACTTTTCATTTGAGTACCCACATCAATTTTTCATATATTTTATATATTATATATATGTATATATGAAAAAATATATCAAAAATGCATGTGGGTACTCAAATGAAAGCTCTTGATGAGCGTAACATCAGGATGAGCTTAGATCTTTAAAAATATCAATAATTAAGAAATTACCTTGTATCTTGTCAACTACTAACATTTTTACAGATATAAATTCATCTTGATGTTACACTCATCGAGACCTTTTATTTGAGTACCCACATCAATTTTTCATATATTTTATATACTTATATATATTCCACAAATACCATATATATAAAATATATAAAAAATATCATGTGGGTACTCAAATGAAAGGTCTTGACAAGAATAACATCAGGATGAGCTGAAATCTTCAAAAACATCAATATATAAGAAAGTACAGTGCAACTTAACAAAAGTCAATATTTAATATAGCAAAATTTTATTTATTTATCGTTCACAAGCCACGGCAGTTACATAGTGACTGCAAAGTTGTTCGTAACTGTTGAATAAAAAAAACTGATTAAAAAAATTCTAAGTAAAAAATTTCAAAAAATACCATGAAAAAATTTATTAAATATTTTTTTTTTTTTATAATTAACCTGTTATAAAAATGAAAAAAAAAAAATGATTAAATATCTGCTCATTATTTTAAAATAATTTAATTGTAAAAATTTTGTTACTTTAGCTCCAGTAGCTGCCGCTGCTGCTGCAGACGCTGCCCCCGCGGCCAAGGAAGCCGAGAAAAAGAAGGAGGAACCCGAAGAAGAGTCTGATGATGACATGGGTTTCGGTAAGAAAATAATAAAATTTTTAAACAATAAATACATTTATTTTACTCCAATTTTTATTTAATTAAACAACTAAATGATTATCTAAACATGTATTAGCTACTGAATAATTAAATGTAGAGAATTTTATAATGATATCAAAGTACTTTCAGTAGTCTAATAAATTAATAAGAATTTTTTTATTAATAATTATTATTTTTTTGTTGCAGGTCTCTTTGACTAATTTCAATAACCAAGAACTACAATTATCAGTACTGTGTATTGAAATTAAATAACAAAAAAAAAAAAATAAAAAAAATCTTTTTTTTAAATTGAAATAAAAGTTTTTTTTTTTTCTTTCTAATTACGTATTCCTGGTCCCAGGAGGTTTTAATATTAAGTATTTAAAAATAAGTACAGTAATAAAATTTGTCTCAATTTTTCTAGTCACTCGCAAATCAGGTAATAAATTATTTAAAATAAATATGTGCGTAATTAAAATAATTTTTAAATAATAAATTATATAATTAAATAATTTACAATTTTATTTTTTTTTTTTTTTAAATATTTTTACTCACATGTCTAACGACAAAGACAAATATTGATATAGATATATTTAAATATAGCTAACAATAAAATACTCTACTCATTGGCCCGCCGGGAGCTATTTTATAAAATAATAATTAAATAGTAATTATAATAAAAATAATAATTATTTAAAGAAAAGTATAAAGCAGGTCTCTGAAGTGTGCTCATCAACTGTACACCTTAATTTACTTGATATAAATTATAATTAGTCCATCCACATATTTATACTTATACCATATACATATATTTATTATTTTTATTTTTTATTAATTATATATTGGTATTTCTTTGCTTAAATTTAATAGTTTTAAATTATGAAGAATCTGTACGTTTATCGGGACCAGTAAGTGGAACCTTTTGAACAGAAGCACCTTTACCTGATAATACTCGGTGGAAAAATTCTCTTTGACATTTTTTAGATACTTCACATCGTGCTAATAGCTCACCGCTAGTTCTTACTATTGTAAATTCTAAAATACAACTTGATAGGATATCGCTACCGAGATCGAAATTTAAGACGTCATTCCACACTGGGCTTGGATCACGGCAGATTACTGTCCGTTTTTTCTTCAAGCTTTTTCCGTCTTTGAATATCGTCACCTGAAAATTTATAGAAATTTATAAAAATTTCAACTTTTTTAAAATATGATTAATTAATTAAAAATAAATAAAATTTATGAGAATGTTAATTTTTTTAAAAATATTAAAATTTTATTTTTTTAATTAAATTTTGCTTTATTAAATAATGACTTTTGTTGAATTGCACTGTACTTTCTTAACTATAGGCGTTTTTAAAGATATAAGCTCATCTTTAAGTTACACTCATCAAGAGCTTTCATTTGAGTACCCACATGACATTTTTTATATATTTTTCATATATACATATATATAATATATATAAAATATATGAAAAATTGATGTGGGTATTCAAATGAAAGGTCTCGATGAGCGTAACATCAGAATGAGCTTATACTGTTAAAAATGTTATCAGTGGGCAAATTACAAGGTAATTTCTTAATTATTGATATTTTTTAAAATGTAAGCTCATCGCGATATTACACTCATCAAGATCTTTAATTTGAGTACCCACATGACATTTTGATATATTTTTCATATATACATATATGTAATATATACAAATATATAAAATATCTAAAAAATTGATGTGGGTGCTCAAATGAAAGGTCTTGATGAGTGTAATGTCGGAGTGAGCTTATATCTACAAAAATGTCAATAGTTCACAAGAAACAAGGTCATTTCACTAAAAAAAAAAAAAAACTCGTTTTTTTATATGACTATTTTGGAGACAAAATTATGCTTATTCTCTTAATAATGAAGATTAAAAATTTATTAAATAAAAAAATTTTTAGTTAAAGCAAAAATAAAAACAATGACAACTATTTACCTTTACATAAGTATCGTAATTCTGATTACCAGAATCCTCAGTAATCGAAAGATTAATTGCCCGTATTGATTTTTTTTTTTTTTTTTTTTTTTTTTTATTCGAGTAAAACGAACGTGATGTGAAATATAATTTACCAGGGTTCAAGGTACACCTGTGAACTTTTGTCTGCCACGTATTGCTTCGGTCTGGCAATAAACGTATCTTAGCGTACGGATCTGCGTTTCCACTTAATTCCCTGGCTCGTAGATCGTGTGCCTACAATGTATAAAAAAAAAAAAAAATTTAATTATATTTACAGAAAAATTAGCTTATATTTATTTTACCAAATTTATTACCTCAATAAGTTTCACTTTTAAAACACCGGCTGTTGAATCAAACGTCAAGCTCAATTGTAGGTCGCCTCCAACTTCATCGAGTGATGATGATGATGACCAGGAAGATTGCTGTAATATTTTTAATTAAATTTTAATTTTAATTTATTCGAAAAAAAAAAATCATTTTATATAGATTATTTTAGTTACTAACTTTGTGAAAGACAGAATCACTGTCACTACTTAATCGTGAGCCATGGGAAGATCTTGGCTGTGGTCTGACAATTACCATCCGCTCATCACTAGCTACTAGTGCACCACCTGGTAATGGAGGTGCTATTGGACTCACTGGACTTCTGGGTTCATCATCTCCTTCAGATAGTCTTTGAATTACTGAAAAAATACTCAATTAATAATAAGGTTTTAATTTTTATACTGAAGTTTACTATTTTTGGAGTAAATTTTAAAAAAATTGGAAATTTTTTTAAAATAAATTATTATTAAAAAAAAAAAATTAAGAATGCAAATTTTAAAAAATATTTTCTTAATAATAATTTATTTTTTAAATGTAATAAAAAAATTATCAAATGTTCATTTATTTCACTGTCATAAATAGTTCTTTCTTTAATGAAGAAAAACTTCATGGTGAATGTGAATGTTAATTATACGTGCTTGTAAATTAAAATAAAATCAATTTAAAAGAAAAAATTAATTAAAAAAAAATAAATTAAAATAAAATTAATTTTAAAAAAAATTATTAAAAAAACATAATTAAAAAAAAATGCATTGAATAAAAAAATTTCTTAAACGAAACAGAAAAAATTAATTAAAAAAAAAAAAAATTAAAACATAAAATAATTAAAAAAAAAAAAATAATTAAAACACAAAATAATTTTTAAAAAAATGCATTTGATAAAAAAATTACTTTAATGAAGAAATTAATTAATTTAATAAAAAAATTTCTTAAACAAAATAAAAAAATTAATTTAAAAAAAAATTAATTTAATAAAAAAATTGATTCAAAAAAATTAATTAATTTAATGAAAAAATTAATTTAATAAAAAAATTTCTTAAACAAAATAAAAAAATTAATTTAAAAAAAAATTAATTTAATAAAAAAATTGATTCAAAAAAATTAATTAATTTAATGAAAAAATTAATTTAATAAAAAAATTTCTTAAACAAAATAAAAAAATTAATTTAAAAAAAAATTAATTTAATAAAAAAATTGATTCAAAAAAATTAATTAATTTAATGAAAAAATTAATTTAATAAAAAAATTTCTTAAACAAAATAAAAAAATTAATTTTATTATAAAAAAATGCTTCTAAAAATTTTCACTTGTAATTTTTATTAATTTTTCTGACACTGAAGTTGACAGACAAAAAATTTTTTAGACATTTATAGCAATTAAATTATTATAAAAAAATGCTTCTAAAAATTTTCACTTGTAATTTTTATTAATTTTTCTGACACTGAAGTTGACAGACAAAAAATTTTTTAGACATTTATAGCAATTAAATTATTATAAAAAAATGCTTCTAAAAATTTTCACTTGTAATTTTTATTAATTTTTCTGACACTGAAGTTGACAGACAAAAAATTTTTTAGACATTTATAGCAATTAAATTATTATAAAAAAATGCTTCTAAAAATTTTCACTTGTAATTTTTATTAATTTTCTTGACACTGAAGTTAACAGATATAAAAATTTTTTTTAATATTTATCGCAATTAAATTATTATAAAAAAATGCTTCTAAAAATTTTCACTTGTAATTTTTATTAATTTTTCTGACACTGAAGTTGACAGACAAAAAATTTTTTAGACATTTATAGCAATTAAATTATTATAAAAAAATGCTTCTAAAAATTTTCACTTGTAATTTTTATTAATTTTTACAAGTGAAAATTTTTAATTTAATTTTTTTATTGTAATTGATTTGTAAAAAAAATTTTGACAAACATAAAAATTTTTTTGGACATTTATAGCAATTAAATTATTTAAAAAAAAAATTAAATTAAAAAGTTTCACATGTAAAAATTAATAAAAATTACAAGTGAAAATTTTTAGAAGCATTTTTTTAATAAATTTTTTTTTTTAATAATTCAATTGCTACAAAGTTCCAAAAAAATTTTAATATCTGTCAACTTCAGTGTTATTAATTTTCACAGATGGAATTTTTTTTTAATTAATTTACACGTGAAAAATATTAAAAAACAATTTTAAAAAAATTTTCAGATATTAATTAATTTAATTTTCATTTAAAATTATTAATTAAACCAAAAAATTAATTTTTTAGGTTATTTTAAAAAATTGTAGGTTATGTCAACAAACACAATCCAAAAAAGAAGTGATTAAAGTGAATAAAGTGAATAAATCAAAATAAAATAATTAAAAAAAAAATAAAACTCACCGGGAAGAATACTCTACATTATTCCAGCACGTATGTACGACTTGTCACGTCTAGGAGTTGGAAGCTGGAGTACGCAAGCGTCAATCAAATGTTTGATGTACCTGTGTAGTGTACAGATGAAGTTATAACTTCCAATACAGAGAATTGGCATGGCATTTATATTATATCAAAATAAAATTCTCCACAGCTGAATCTACTTATAGCTGTCTGCTATCAATACGTTTAAGACTTTTATCAACAAACTGTGGGAGTGTGTACACAATGAGTACATGGACCAGTTAATCCACCAAGAGGCTTGTGAATTTATACCACGTCTACAGATACAAATACAGATATACTATTTTATTTTTCTTATATTCTTATGTTCTATATAGACAACGACACCCTCAAACTCGCCCTTGAACTTTTATTCAATACGACACCTCAAGTCGCACTAGTCTGCTCGGTTTTCGCTTTGTACACTTTGTACTATGCGATATGCGATGCACGATTAAGAATAATAACTAAGTATGGTACGGATCATTTTCTCAGGGTGTAATTTATGCCTCTGATACTCACCAGAACTTTAATTCACAAAGAACACGCCCTTGAAAATTAAAACTACGTTTTATTTAAACGTTTACTAAAAGAAGAAAGACATTACATGATTTTTTAATTTTTTTTTTAGATGAAAATAAAATTAAAAATTTATAGAATTTTTTTTTTTCATTAAAATTGTTGTAAAAAAATTTTTAAAAATATAAAGTGCAATTTTTTAATTCTGATCTAATAAATAAAAAAGATCTACTAACTTTAGTTTCACTTGTAAAAAATTTAAAAAACTATTTACATGTGGAATTTTTTTGCATTAAGATTTAATTATAACAATTTTATAAATTCTTAGAAATCTGTTAAATTCATTACTAGCAATTACATTTGTTAAATTGCACTGTATTTTCTTAAATATTGACGTTTTTAAAGATATAAGCTCATCCTGATGTAATACTAATCTAGAGCTTTCATTTGAGTACCCACATGGCATTTTTCATATATTTTATAAATATGATATTTTTTAAATATATAAATATATAAAATATCTAAAAAATTGATGTGGGTACTCAAATGAAAGGTCTCGATGAGTGTAATATCAAGATGAGCTTATATCTTTAAAAATGTCTATA
>JZSA01001963.1:0-19747 GCA_000956155.1 Cotesia vestalis | reverse complement strand
TAGCAACCTTGAAAATTTTTAAAAACATTTTTTTATTGTAATTGATTCGTTAAAAAAATTTCAAAAATTGACAGCTGACGGCTAACTTCAGTATAATAATAATTAACATGTAGAAATTAAATAAAATAAAAAAAAGCAATTTTCTAAAAATAATTTTTCGACCAACAAACAAACAAATTTGTTTGTCAATTAAAATTGAAAAGTTGTCAAGTGTCAGCTGTTTTTAACAATAATAAACGCCGACATTTTTGATTTTTTTAAATTTAGTAAATTAGAACTAAAATATTTTTTACATTTAAAAAGATGAGGGTGAATTCAGCAGACAGCTAATTTTTGAAAATTTTCAGATTAATTTTAACTTAATGGTTGTAAAAAAAAAAAATCTAAATAATTACATAGAAAAAATTTGTGAAAATTTCCATGTGCATTTTTTATACTATTTCTTCAGTAACAAATAATTTGTTTATAAATTATTAAAAAATTATCACATGTCTGCTAAATTCACACTTATTAATAAAGTTGTACTTACAGTTCTTAAAGTTTTTTACAGATGAAATTTTTTTTTGTAATTATTTTTTAAACAAAAAATTTTTACACATCAGCTGACTTCATTGTAATCCATCTTCAATGTCACGTGTTTTTTAATTCACTGTTAACCACTTAAATTTTTTACAAATCTAAATAATTAAAATACTCTTCAATGTCATTTCTTCTAGCGATAAAAATCTTCAATTTCTCGCAAATAGTTTTAACGCACGAAGTCAACTATTGTCTAAAAAAATACAAGTGGCGCCACGGAAATCGTAATTACGCCCTCTACAACTGTTAAATCCAGAACTTACAAATAAACTAGCGCGTTCTGGTGGAAAAATTTATATTTATAATTTATAATTGTTATTTTTTGTGAAAATTTCTCTTTAAAAATTATTTTGCAATTTAAAAATTTAATTTTTAAATTAAAAAATTTTTTAATAAAATTTAAAGTACAAAAATAATAATTAAAATTAAATAAATTAATAAATCATGTATAGTTTGTGTAACTTCTAGTAGAGCGCGTAAAGATCGCTACTTTGTTAACTTTGTTACCGACCAATCACACGACTAGATTTATTCTATCGAGTAAAAGGCTATAAGCAAAAATAAACAAGTATTTGTAGTCATAACCGCTAAGATCCGAGTACTTTAGCAAGTACTTAAGTATCTAAACAGTTTTGAATAAAAAAAAGTATTTTTTTTTTTAAAAACTCACCAATTGTTCCTTTTTTTTTTTGACAAGTTTCTTCAGGATTTATCCAGTAAAATAATGTTCTACTGCAATTGTTTTCGACTATCAAACGTGGTAATTATTCTCATTGTTGTTCGCCAAATTTGTTCAATTATTAATTGCAATTTTTTTTTTTTCAGACAAACGGAGTCAATTTTAAAATTTATTAATAATTAATTAATCAAAAAATAGGTAAGAAAAAAATTATTTTTTGATAATACTGGAGTCAATTTAAAAAATGTTTTTTTAATTAATCAATTACAATAAAAAAATTGCATGAAAATGAAGTTAGCTGACATTTCAAAATTTTTCAATTAAATAATTAAAAAAAAAAAAATTTCAACTGTAAAAACTTGAAAAATTTTAAGTCCAATTTTTTAGAAATTTTTTTTTTAGTTGTAATTTAATTAATAAAAAAAACCTGACAACTTTTTAATTTTCTTAAATAAAAAAATTATTTTAAAAAAATTGCATTTTTAATTTATTAAAATTTCTACCATTTTTTTAATAATTTTTTTTTGCTATAATTTATTTAATAAAGAAAATTTTTAAAAATGTGGTGACAGCTAAATTAAGTCATAAAAATTTTCACTTGTGAAACTTTTTAATAAAATTTTTTTTTTTTTTAATAATTTAATTGCTAAAAAATTCTAAAACAATTTTTAATGTCTGTAAAACTTCAGTGTTATTATTTTTTATTAATTGACTGTTAAAAGTTTAATCACAATTTTGTTTTTTAATTATCCATAAAAAAATTAATCTTAATTTAATTAATGAAATATTTTTGTAAAATTAATAATTGCAAGTGCGTGTTTATTTTTATAAATTTATCTGATTGGTTGAAAGAATGTTAGGACACGGAAATAGTGCATTCATTGGCCAGTAGGTTGCATTTCAGTGATTGGTTTGGAACGAAAATTTCTAACCTGTCTTTACATCCTACAATGAGCAATTTTTGGTAAAAACTAACATAACAACGCGTTGAGTTTCCGGAGTTGACTAAAAAATTTTAACAATTAATAATTTCAAGTTTTCAATTATTAATTTAAATAAAGCTAGTTATTAAGTTGCGCGAAAATTATAAATATACAACAGGTAATTTTATAATTGTTTGACAAACAATTGTACATTCAATTTAATTGAAGATTAAGAGAGTTTTTTTTAATTTTGAGGTTATAAAATTTTGGTTACTGATTTTTTATTGGTTTGCAGGTTAAGCAAAATGACGGAGTTTGCGAGGACAGTGCCCAGAATCAAGAAGTCAAAATCGACCTTTAAATGGGGTCAACAGTATTACACGGCGCTGCAAGATGCTGTTTTTCCAGTTAAACATAATTTGTATTCCACTCCAGAGATTCCTAGCAAGTTGGCGGATAATATTGATGTTAAGAAAGGAAAATATGCTTGTAATCAATGTGGTGATAGGTAATTGTTTTTTTTTTGTTTGTTATTCAACAATGTGTTTTATATTTTTTGTTTTTTTTAGGTGTTGATTATTAATCACTTGAATTTAGTATTTTTTTAATTAAAAATATTATTTAAAGTCAAAAATTAAATGAAATTTATTGCAAGAAATTTAAATTAATTATTTAAGAAATTTAAATAAATTATTAAAAACATTTTAATTAATTATTTAAAAAATTTTAATTAAAATTTTACAAGTAAAGACTTGTAATAAATTTCTTTGCACAGTAAAAATTTATCTAGGTGGCGCTGCACACTCAGTAATTATTAGAAATTTTTGTATAAGAAAAATACAAGTCGCGTTATTAATTTCAAAAGGGCGCATGTCTATGCCGAGCCAAAAAAGGCGTAAAAAAAATTTTTTTTTTCACTCCAACTAACCTAAAAATGTTTATAAAACTTAGATCTGTAAGAAAAGTGAATAAAAAAATTTTTTGTACGCCCTTTTGGCTCTAAGACAAAAAAATTCTAAAGCAGAAAGGGTGTATCATTTTTTTTTTTAATCATAATTAATTATTAGCCTTAAAAAAATGGGACTGTTATTTCGGTGGTTTACGAATTTATAGCAAAAAAACCAAAATTTATTTCATTTTAATTTTTAATGCTCCAAATAAAAAATTTTTTTTCACTTTCTTACCAAATTTTTTTTTTTTTTAATTACAAAATAGCAATTTTTTTCAATTAAAAACATGCCTGGGACGGAAAAAAAATTCCTTACAGAGAATCACCCATTTATAAATTTTTTAAGAGATATTACGACAAAATTCCGTCATGAGGACCAATGTAAAAAATTAATTTCTATTAAATCTACCTTAAAATATCAAGTAGAATAAAACTGCATCCTCAATAAATTTATTAAAATAAAAATATTAATACCAATCTAATTTTTTCCAGTTTCCACTTTCAAAGCAGCCTTGACGACCACATGGCAAGATACAGTTGGATCCTCGGCTACTGGTGCCGCCACTGTACAAAATTAGAGTGCACACACCAAAAAGCTCCCCAAAGTAATCCATCATCAAGTATCTCTTGCGCGGATTGCAAAGCCGAATTGAAGAAAAGATGCGCTTACTTCAAAGCTCGCGGACTAACCGGCGGCGAGCGGGTGGGTAAAATTTTAATATTCTACAACCAATGTCAATTTTTCGGGCATTTAAAAGACCACGGAATAACAGCAGTAGACATGTGCGACATGATGCTGATGCCAATTCCGATGACCATCCAATCCGACGAGTACGCTCAGCTGGACAGTGTCTCAAGGACACTGTTCGAGTGTATGTTCATAAAAAATATCCACATAATGGACTGGCTGCGCCTAGAGAACGTAAACTTTAAATGGTGGACAGTAACAGGCTCAGACGACAATGCAGTCGGTAAATTAATTCGACAACACGAGTTTGACATTGTCAGGGCCAATAGACTGATAAAGTCCGTCAAGGACCATGAATTGGCCGCTATTAATAACGTCCAAGACCCTGAAGAAGACAATGACAGAAGTAATCCATCATCAAGTATCTCTTGCGCGGATTGCAAAGCCGAATTGAAGAAAAGATGCGCTTACTTCAAAGCTCGCGGACTAACCGGCGGCGAGCGGGTGGGTAAAATTTTAATATTCTACAACCAATGTCAATTTTTCGGGCATTTAAAAGACCACGGAATAACAGCAGTAGACATGTGCGACATGATGCTGATGCCAATTCCGATGACCATCCAATCCGACGAGTACGCTCAGCTGGACAGTGTCTCAAGGACACTGTTCGAGTGTATGTTCATAAAAAATATCCACATAATGGACTGGCTGCGCCTAGAGAACGTAAACTTTAAATGGTGGACAGTAACAGGCTCAGACGACAATGCAGTCGGTAAATTAATTCGACAACACGAGTTTGACATTGTCAGGGCCAATAGACTGATAAAGTCCGTCAAGGACCATGAATTGGCCGCTATTAATAACGTCCAAGACCCTGAAGAAGACAATGACAGTAATAGCGATAATTATTTAATTAAAAATGAAGAGAATTCTCCAAAAGAAAGCGATTTAAATGAAATAGAATTCGTTGATTGTGCTTCGCTTGATGATTCTTTAATGGCTGAAGCGCCACCTGCTTCAGTTCCGTCTGTTGTAGTTAAAACAGAGCCCCCTAGCTCGGAACCGAGCACTACTGGAGATTTATTAAAGGTAATTAACAAGCCTTCTGCTAAATTAGCAAACTTGGCTGATATTAATAGCATTAATTTAAACAGAAACACCGTGACTCATTTGATAAACCGGAATTTAAAAATTTCCTCTTCAAATACCCTTCAGACAACAACTCTGTCGAATATTACCGGAGCGGGTAAGAAGAACCAGATAATTATAATTAATAAGAATAAAGATAATTCTGATAAGTCAAGCGAGGTTAAGGCAAACGTACAAATTTTGTCTAACAGCGGACAAGACACTGTCAAGCTTTTTAAACAAGCCGGTGGTGGCAGGGTATTCTTCCAGCCGGGAATGAAGCCTGTAATTCTTAAGCAAGTGCCCAAACCGCTCAATGCTTCAAAGTTAGACGGAGAAAAAAAGTACACTGTTCCTAAATTCAGCGTGGTTAAAAATAAATTAAAAATCTTGTCGGGTAATTCAGTTCCTGTAACTTTGGTGACTTCTGCGCAGATGCTAAAATCTGTGTCTACTTTGACCACAGCGTCCTCTACGCTGTCAACGCCATCTGCGGCAGCCAAGCAAACTGTTTTGCAAATTAGGGACGGCTCGGGGCTTAAGACTATTTCTGTAGCGCCGGACAAGTGCACTAAATTGATTCCCATGGAGGCTTTGCATAAACCCAAGGAGGTTTTGCAAAAAGAAATGGAACTTTTGCAGAAAAAGAATTTAGTTGCTTCTGGACAAATTCGCCAGAAGTCTTTGATTAATTACACGCCTCAAAGTCAGACTGTTCAGTTGTCCTCGATTCCTAAGGGCACTAAAATTGTCCAGACTATTCAAGGTGGGCCTAAATTAGTTCCAGTAAGTCAAAGCTCGGTTAAATTTCCAAGAACGGTGCAAACTTACCAGAAATTACAGACAGTTTCTAAAATTGGGCAAAATTCTCCGCAGACTTTGCAGAAAGCCGCTACGAATGTCGTTAAAATTGGGAAGACTTTTCTGAAGCCTATAGAGAGTCTGTTGAAGCCAGAGGCTCAAATTAAGGAGTTGGATAAAAAGATTGAAGAAGATCCTTTGTCTTGTGAGGCTTTTCCAGCTCAGGTTCAGAAAGTAGACCGAGGTCCGAGTGTTTTGAAGCTCTGTGCTCCCGATAAGAAGCAAAACACCGTCCGAGCTTACAGAGAAGCTATGATCTTGAGCTTCCAGCAGTCTCGAAAGCGAGTTAAGCCGCTGATTGATAATATAATCGAGACTAATGAAATTTATGAGAAGACTAACGTTGACGTTCACAGTGTTAAGACAGTGAATGAAATGGCGCTGAGTAAATTTAAAATCTACTTGGAGAATGATCGAAATGTAAAAATGACCGATGATGACAAGATTAATGAAGAGCTTCACTATCATTCCGACAATTGGGAAGCGAAAGCTGATAATTTTAATAAATATTGCGAAAGGTGTCACTTTAAACTCAAGCCTGTTAATTATATTGTTGGTATTTCTGAACCTTCTGAGCAAGAAGACATTTATTGCCAGTGTTACAACCACGTTTGCCATTTGTGCAACGCTAGGCAAGGAACTCTGGCTCGGTACAACGTCCACATGTGTTTCCACATGAAAGAATTTCCTTACACGTGTCCCGAGTGCTTTAAAAAATTTCCTTCGATCCAGCATTTGGAGATCCACATTTGGCAGCAATGCTATCACATTAAAACTCACCAATCTTGGATTTGCAATGTCTGTGAAATTGAGGGCTTTTTAACGAAGGAAGACTTGGCACGGCACTACTTTAAAATCCACTCTCGAAGTGTGTGTTTCTGTAATTTATGCAGAAAAAAGTTTGATTCTTTCAGCGAGTTCCGAGCCCACAACAGCGAAGTCCACGGAATTATCAACACCCAGTTCAGCAACGCAAGCCGGCTGATCAAGTGCGACTTCGGAGAGTGCCTCACCAAGCCCGAGGCTTTCAGCGAGCACGTCGCAGCGCATGTAACTGTTGACAAAGTGACGCACTACATCTGTCCGTTCTGCAATTTTTCCATGGGAGAGATTTCCATCAATGGACACTTGATCCAGCGGCATGTCTTCAAAGCCCACCCGGAGCGGCTTAAAGAGGTGATAACCAGCGAAACTCTTTCCGTGTTTGTTAAAATGAACCTCGTGAGCCCTGTGGCGCTTGACAGACCCCCCTCGCCTAGTATTAAAATTGTTAATGCGTTTCCTATTTCTTCCAAGGCGTTTAATCAACAGGTCAATGCTAATTCTGTGGAGATTATCAACCGCAGAAGCGACTCCGCTATGCCTATTAAAATAATTGATGTTAGGACGGAAAAAGCCGACGAGCCGGTTAATCACAAGCTTGAGGAAGCTGGAGAAATAACAGAGCTTCCGGGATCTTCGCTTAAGATCATTGACGTTACTTCTATGTCCAGGGCTTACAGCAGCGATGAAGATGATGATAAAAATAAATTGATCAAAAATTCTATCGAAAAATTGTCCAAGCTTGGAGTTTCTTTGTCGGCGATTAAGAAAAATGACAAGCCGAAGAAGGTTGAAGATGTTGGGACTCACGATGAAGTTTCTATTATTAATAATTTTAGCAGAAGAAAAAGCTCACCGCCGCCGTTAGTTTTGATTAATAATGTTAATCTTTTGGAGCTTGATAAAGAAGATGATAAAAAAGATGTGGTTAAAATTGAGTGTGTTAAAGACAATAAGGTGATGATAAGAAATGATTTGTTTAATCTTGAGGGAGTTTCTATTCAAAGAAAATCTTTTCTGAGGAAAAAACAACGTCTGGCTATGAATGGGCCGCTTTTTAAAAAAGAAATGGTTCATTATAATTGTCATTTGTGCGGAGAATTAATTAATACTAATTGGTATGTGATTAATGATCATTTTAGAGAGTTTCATTCAGCGGGATATAGAATTGTGAGTATGACACCTTGTTTAAGAAGACTTACTAACTTTGAAATTATGAAGCACACAGGGATGAAGAGGAGTAATTCGGATTTGATGCTGACGCCAAAAAAACGCAGACGGGGAAATTACGGTCCGTTGTTTAGCAATGGTAAGAGACTCGTGGATAAATTTGGAGGGAATAATTTGGGGTTTTGCGTTACTCAGGAGTCTCTTCAAGATGTTGAGGGGAATTTTAAGTGCAAGAAGTGCAATTGCTTGTTCAAGGACGTTAATGTTCTGAGGGAACATTTGGCGAGTAATCATCGGATCAGGGGACACTATTTGGTTTGTTTGGAGTGTGGAGATAATTTTATTGTCGCTTCCACTCTTCAGATGCACTTGAAGGCTTTTCATGGGATTAATGATCCCATTAGCTACTTGCAGAAAAATACTGCGTACGCGCCTGACGCGCTCGATGAAATTGAGGAGCAGGATAAAATTACTGAGTCTAATCAGTGCTATGTTTGTTTTGCTGTTTTTGAGAATAAACTCGCGGTTGATATGCATCTCAGGGTACATGGCATGGCTTTTTTAAATAGGAAACGCATTGAAGCGCGAAAAGCGCTTAAGTGTCCCCAGAAGTTTAAAGCCGCTAGTCCTACTCCGAAGCCGGAGGAAATTAAAATTGATGATTGTGAAGATGATAATGCTAATGTGAGTATTTTGACGAGAATTTCGAGATTACTTGCATGATAAATTGAGTGTTAAAAGGTTAAGGGCCCATTGTAAGGGTTAGTTGGGATACATCGCGTTACAGATGTCATAAGGGCGTAACAAAAAATTTTTTTTTCGGGAATTGACGTAGTTATGCCTAAAACGGGCAGAAATGTAAAAAATAAATTTGGTACGTTCTTATGGCACCCAGGGTACCTTCTGGGAACCATAAGGGCGTACCAAAAAATTTTTTTTTTTTCGGGAAACAACGTATTTTTACTTGAAACGTGTAGAAATGCAAAAAAAAATTTTTCTTTAAACTAAAAATTTTTTTGGACTTAGAAAAAATATTAGAATTTTTAATATACGCCCTTTTGGCATCCGAGGTGGGTCCCGGGAGATATAAGGGCGTATAAAAAAAATTTTTTTTCGGAAATCGACGTATTTTCATCCGAAATGTGCAGAAATGCAAAAAAAAAATTTTTTTTTTTAAACTAAAAATTTTTTTTTACTTAAAAAAAGTTATAGAATTTTTATTACACGGGTGCCATAAGAGCGTATAATTTTGATTGTCTCAACTAATTCTTTATAAACTTCAAAATTAAAAAAATTATTTTTTAAAACTAATTCTTAAAATTCAAATAATTATTTTTTATCGTAATGATTATTTGAAATGGCAAAAAAATAAATTATCACAAATTTAAAACTAAAAAATTTTTATCAAAATTAAAAAAAAATTTTTTTTCATCATTTTTATGCATTTAAAGTAAAAATACATTGTATTTTGAAAAAATTTTTTTTTGTACGCCTTTATGCCGAATATGTCTACGAACATGCCCTCTTACCTTTTGACACGTAAAATATTTTCTTTACTTTTATTTAATTTGTTGGTTAAAATTTTTCAGGTTGTGTCTATGAGCGAAATGGTGTAATTGCAATTAATACGGATTATTTCTTTTTGTAAGTTTTATTTTATGGGTTATTATATTTATTTTAGGCAACTAATTAATTTTTAAGCATTTTATTTTTATATTAATTTATCTTTACACAAAATTAATTGAATTGTATAATTTTAGGTAATCTTTGTTTATGATTTTCTTTGAAGAATTAGATAGAACGTATTAATTTCAATATTTTCACTTCGGTTGATCCGATAAAAGTCACAAATATAATGACGAATTATTAAAAAGATAAAAAAAAAATTGTTCATTATTTATAAATTAATTTAGGTCGATTAAATTTAATTGTTTCTATTATTAAGAGGATAATTATCTCGAATGAATAAACAACGCATTATTACTTTTATAGAATTTAATTTTAATAACTAAAAATGAACATAATAGAATATTCCTATTGTATAAATAATTAGATTTAAAATAATGAAGTAATCATTAGCAGCAACTCGTCTTGTATTGATTTTTTACAATACTGCTTTCTATATTATCTTTTAATCTCTGTCATAAGTAATAATGTTTATTAATAATTAAGTAATTATTATTATTTTTTTTATTTTTTCTTTAGAAAAAAATTAAAAAAAAAAAAATGTGTAAAATAATTTATAATTTTTAAAAGTTAATAACTTTTTTATAAATATCTATAAGTAAAAACTAAGGCTGTTGCAAAGTGATTAAAAATGAATTTAAATGTTTGGTAAATTAAATTCTTTGTATCTAGAATTTTAATCACGTACTGAATTATTTTTTTATAGGTAAATATATTATTATTTACCAATATTATTATTATTACAATTTACTTTGGTTATTGTATGTAAACAGTATGTAAAAAAAGCTTATTAAAAAAAATGCTAATGTACAGGAAAATATTGTAATAAATAAAAATAAAAAAATAATTTTTATTTTTTTTTTAATTAATAAGAAAATACTAGTGTAAAAAATGTTTATAAAAAAATTGTACGTAGAAATAATTTTGTTGTGCGTTTTAAAATTAATTTTTAAATTAATTAAGGAAGTTCTGTCGCTCCAGCTGGGTTACAATAATTGTAGTAGTCAATATTCGATAAATAAAAATAAAAAACCCATAAAAATTCCTTAATTAAAAAATTAAATAGTATATGAGGAATTAATCTTTGAAATTTTTTAAATTAAAAAAAAATATAAAATTTTTTAAATTTAAATCTCCCGCGCAAATTAAAGACATGCGCAAAAGCCACAATTTAAAGACATGCGCAAAAGCCACAATTTAAAGACATGCGCAAAAGCCACAATTTAAAGACATGCGCAAAAGCCACAATTTAAAGACATGCGCAAAAGCCACAATTATGGAAACTATATACTATAGTGTATAGTTTCTGTAGTTACAATAAAATATAACGTACGTGACTGCTAGTGAACTAGTGGGGACTTTTATTTTGCAAACTGAGCACCGCGAGCATTTTCAAAACGAGAAACAAAGCCAACTCCTGGTCTTTGTTAATTAATTCGACTTCCGCGTTTAATTTGACAGGCCCGTGCCTTGTTAAAAATCCCTCATCTTAATTTTCTCTGCACTTCGGCGAGAATTCGGTCAATAAGTAAATTAAAATCTCTCAAACATTAATTTTGCGCACTTTACCCTACGGGGGATAATACTGAAGTTAGCAGTGCAGCTGTTAATTTTAAAAATTTTTTTAATAAATCAATTACAATAAAAAAATGATTCTAAAAATTTTCACTTGTAATTTTTATCAATTTTTACATGTGAAACTTTTTAATTTAATTTAATTGCATTATTCTAAAATTTTAAAATAATTTTTAATGTCTGCCAACTTCAGTGTCATTACGGAGGACTGAAAAACGTTAGCTTAAATAAATAAAATTAATTAATGTAAATTACGCTAAATAAAATTTGTAAAAGTGTAAAATTTTCGTGTTTATAAAAGTGAATCTTAAAATAAGTAAAATCTTGTTCGAGTTAGTGCATTTAATAAATTAAGCAGCTCAAATTCATCCAACTCCATTCGCTACTGCAAGGACCAACCAAAGGGCAATGGGCCCATTCAAGTAAGTGCATCTTTTCTTATTAAATATCCGTGGAAAGCTATTTTTTTATTGTTTTAATCGAATACTTATTATTTTTTCCATCAAATTTAATAAAAAAAAATTTTTTTTTATTAATTATAATCTCCTTAAAAAAAAAAAAAAAAAAAAAAAAAAAAAAAAAAAAAAAAAAAGGAAGAAATGAACAAATGCAAGTAAAAAGAGAAGAATATATTTACATATATGTATATTTTCGATTTGTCATTTCAATTGATATAATTAATATTAATTAATTAATTATATTTATTGCACAATTATTAACAGTATACGTTTTTAGTTAAATAAATTAAAGTTAATTAATAAGTAGACATCATTCTTAAAACATCTATACACAAATATATGAAACACTTTACTCTTAATATGTAAACACTCAATAAACCACAGGAAAAACATTATTATCACTTTTCCCTGATTAAAAAAAAATATTGAGACAAAGAAAAAAGTATTTAAAAGAATTAGATTGACTAGAAAATCAATTCTTCTCAATGATTTTTTTCTTTGTCTCAATACTTTTTTTAATCAGGGTTATTAATTTTAATCGTTATTTTTGAGACAAAATAA
Organism: Cotesia vestalis; assembly: GCA_000956155.1. Classification (NCBI taxonomy): domain Eukaryota; kingdom Metazoa; phylum Arthropoda; class Insecta; order Hymenoptera; family Braconidae; genus Cotesia; species Cotesia vestalis. The sequence goes on along the minus strand of JZSA01001963.1, from coordinate 7,668 downwards.
TTAATCAAGATGCAGTTTAATACTGTTGACATTGTTAACAGACGCAGGTACTAGAGAATAGACGAGGGTACTGAATAACAGGACCATTTTTACATTTTTTAATCCGTGCTCAATTCTTTTTATATTTCTTCATTATTCTTGCAGTTATTTATATCTACTTACTCGAGTATTTTATTATTGCGTTATGATTCAAGTAATTTCGCTATTAGAATTGGTAGTTTTGCAATAAAATTTTTTGTATTTAAAAATTTTTGTATTTCTTCTTTATAATTTCAAATTAATTTTTTTTTTTAATTTCTTCTTAATATTTTTAAAATAAAATTTTTTTTATTTCTTTTTCGTATTTTAAAATTAAAAATTTATTATTTTCTTCTTTATATTTTTTTAATTGAAATTTTAGTATTTCTTCTTTGTAATTTTAAATTAAATTTTTTTTTAATTTCTTCTTTGTATTTTTTAATTAAACATTTTTTTTTCTTTGTATTTTAAAATTTTTAATTTTTGTATTTCTCTTTTTTGTTTTTTAATTTTTTTTGTCTTCTTTGTATTTTTAAAATTTTGTATTTTTTCTTTATATTTTTAAAATAAAAATTTTTTTATTTCGTTTTTGTATTTTTAAATTCAAAATTTTCTTATTTCTTCTATATTTTTTTTTTGTATCATTTTTGATTATTTAAAAATGAAATTTTTTTTTTACACTGAAAATGTTAATTTAAAAAAAAAAAGCCTACCTAACTGGCCAACAGAGAAATTATTTACCTCAATTTAAAATAAATAAAATTACAACAATTTTAATAATATTAAAAAAAAAAAAATTTTAAGAATGATAATAATTATTTTTGCAAATCCACCAATTCTCAATACCCTTAAATTTAATAGCGAATAATTACAATCTTATTTCTTATAATATTTATTGCCAGACAATTCCCTTGAATATCAATCTGAAGCGTTTTTTGACTTCCCTAAATACTCCATTGGTCCCGATAGTGATTAAAACATTCCATATTTCATTTGGCACATTTAAATAAACTATATAGAAATATTAAAACTATTATTTCTTACTCTCTTTGTATCTTCAATTTTTAAATCAACTATTTATTAACACTTAATAATTAAAAAAATTTACTTTCTTCCCAAAAAAATATTTATTGACTGTTAAAAAATATTTAATAAATTAAATAATTTTCTTCAAATAAATTAAAATGGTAATTTTTAGTAATTGATCATTACTTATTACAAATTGACTATTATTTATTACAATCAATTTTTTTCCGGGTAAAAATAAAATAAAAAAAATTTTTTTTTTTTTTTACCAGAGTAAGAAATAATAATTAAAATATATTTAATAAATTATTGTGTATCATAATTGCGATCAGACAAATCACAATTAGATCCAACGGCAGCATTATCGCCCTCACTTATACAACCTTGTCTATTATCACTATCATCACACCTTGATTGATAAGTATTTTCAATTTCAACAATAACAGTCTCTACATCTCTATTAGAAGGTTCTCCATTATCATAATTATTATAATTATCAGTATAATTGCTTAATGAATTATTTATTTGATTTTCTTCCTCAGCTTCGGTATTACTACTCCCCTTAGGCGTTTCATCAATATTACTCTGAGCGAATAAAATATTTTTGTCCCTAAAGAGTTCGCTGAAATCACAGGCGAGTAAATCATCAGCTTTAACATCAGAATCAGCCGGAATAATCAGTGACTGTTGATTATTTCGAGGATCATTGTTAAGTTGTCGTTGTCGCTGTCCTCGAGCAGTGTTTGCTAATTCACTCAGGGGAATCCCAACTTGGTGCGTCGCCCAAACGTCGTAATTAACCGCGTAACTGTATTGTCCCAATAGACTGTTGCTATTATTATTGACATTAACATTATTATTATTATTAGTATTATTAGCATTTAAATAAATATTGACGTCAATATTACGGCGCGTTGAATTTTGAGTTTTGGAACGCGATGCGTCTTCCATGGAATGCCATCGCAGAGGCTGAGACGCGTTGACATCCACGGAAATAGTGTTCAGACTAGTTGCTGGCATTATTCGGTGCGGAAACCGCGGAGATCCTCGAATCTTCTCACGGGATGATGTCTGGCTTGTATTTGCTTCTGGAAGTTAATTAAAAATCAATTTCCGAAGACTGAGGTGGAATTTCCCGATTTTTTTTTATTAATTATTGATTTTTAAATTAATTAAGGAAGTCCTTTCGCTCCAGTTGAGTCGCAACAACTATAGTAGTCAATATTCGATTAATTAAAATAAAAATTCCTAAATTTAAAAAATAAATAGTACATGAGGCATTAATCGTTGAAATTTTGAAAATTAAAAAAAAAAATTAATTTGACTGTTGTAAATTAGCTGTTAGTAACCTGTCAGTGACTTGGCAACGCTATATTTTGGTTGTTTATATTTTTATTTGCACAATAGAACCTTAATCACGTTTAAGTTTTTTCAGTCAGTGTAAATAAATAAATTAATTAAATATGTTTAGTCATAAAACCATAACATTGTAATGTCTCATGGCAAGAATGCTAGTATTTTTTAATTATTGTTTTATTTTTCAATTATCAAATATGAAAATTTGTTAACAATAAATTAACTAATAAGTATGAATGAAAAACATAAGTGCGTTAAAGTTTAGTTTGAATTTATTGGATGGTCTGAAGCTCGCGCGCTACGCAACGTTGCCAAATGTTCTGACGCCATTTAAATGTAGGTTACTTAAAAATTTTCTGTGATTTTATAATTTTAATTTCTCCATAAATTCCACGGCAATCTATATATTTTATTGCAAAAAATCAAACCTCAATATTTCGAAAATCTTATTTTGAGTTTTTTTTTTTTACCCCATCTAATCGGTAGTTAATGCCATAACTCGAGAAAGTTGTTAAGGTCTGACTTTCTCGTAAGACTCGGAAAAAATACTAACATTTTTAGAAATTTTTTTTTTCAAAAATTTCCACGGTCAAGAATAAATTAAACTTTACTAATAGATAAATAAGAACTTTAACTATTGGATAAAAATTAATTTTATGCCTAATTTAATATTTTTTATTTAACATTAATGGCGAAAAGACCTCTTTAAAGCCAATATATATTTATTTCTTTCCACAAAATCTATTTATAAAAAATTTTTAATTACTACGCGCTGTATTTAATTTTAATTTCAACTTTATCAAAGTTTACTCAATGTCAATTAAATTTCTATGTTAAAAATATAACAAAAATAGATATATTGAAAACGGAAACTGTATTTAGTGTAATTATCTCGAGTATTATTAAAAATTCTTCAGGTAAACAACAGACGGACTAAAATAATTTTATATTTGTATCGTAAAAAAATAAATTTTATTGATTCAATATAATAAAATAAAAAAAAAAAATAGTTTGATTTAAAAAAAAAAAAGAAAATTAATAATTTTATATAAAAACAGTAATTTAATATTCAAAAATTTAGATATTAATATCTATGAAATAAAAATAAAATGAAAAAGATAAAATTGATTAAAATTTATAATGAATGTAAACAGATGAGATATTTAATCGATTCATTGAGTACCGTAATAATTACATAAAATATTTGAATAAGTACCACAGAAGAACTGTTGAAAAGTTTAATTTTTATTTGCTTAAATAATTCATATATCAATACATTATCTTAATTAAATACTCAAGTATTAAATTATGCATACATGTATAATGTATGTAATAACGTGGCCTAAAAATCATTATCTCAAAATATCTAAATAATTAAGAACTTTAGTACAGTACAAAGAAGTTAAATAAATAACACGAATGCGAGTAAATTTTCTACAGAAATAACTGAGAAGCAATAAACTTTTTAACTGCAATTTGCCGCATTTCCTGTCGTATTACGTACCAGAGAAATAAAACTTCTATTTGACGAAGTCGCCAAGTTAGTGCCTCGAATTGGCGCCAGAAAATGTAAAAAGGGCGGTGAATGTTAACCTGGTTTTGATTTACGCTCTTTGAGATATTTAGTAACCCTAAAATTAGTTAAGAAAATATTCTAAACGCAAAAAAAAATATTTTGAAAGTAATAAGGTTTAAATAGAAGTCTAGCAAATCCAAAAATGCCCGAAACAATCTTGTGATATCTAAATTGATCAAAGTTGAGTTTAAATACTATTTTCAATTTTTTTATAATTTTATATCAAACGTCGATAGAAAAAAAAAATAATAATCTACAGTACAGTACAAGAATAAATTAAAAAAATAATTTTAACAATAAGTTAATTACAAATAAATTACAAGAAATTTATTTTATTTACAATTCAATTTTAAAGCTCGTTTGAATTTTCCCGCGGTTAGAATTTTTTTTCATACGAATTGAACGCCCTCTTTCGTTCTGATAAGTGAATCATAAAAAAAGAACCAATTAAAGAGTGTATTGCCTTTGGTCAGCGAGCGAAACAATTGAGTATAGTATCAGCTGTCTTCAAGCTGTATTTACAAATTAATTTTTCTATATGGCTGCTCAAAGGACTGAAAATTTCGACAACTGCCAGCCGAAAAAAATTAATTATAATTAAAAAAAACAATATTAAGCTGCAATTTTCATTACGAAACTTCCCATAAGGCAGATGAGGAGATTAAAAAATAAATAGAGTTGAAAAATTGATTTTTTCAAAAGTTATCGTGTTTAATCCTCCATAAATACTTGAAAAATTCATAGTGTAAGCCATTAATAGCACTTTTTTCTGTAAATATAGCAATTAATCGGTTTAAATAAATTTTTATAACTTCAGTGATCATGTTTTGAATGTTCTAAGTAAATTATTATTCTTAAAATTATATAAAAAACTTAAAAATAAGAATGATTTTAAATTTCATCAGGATATGTCTTATTATTTTAATATTAAACTGTCAAAGTTTGAATTTTTTTTAATCCCGCAATTAAAAGTAGTTTCAATTAGATGACTCAGTATATATTTTTTATGTTTAACAAAATAATGACTTTTAATTTTAACTAAATTTCATACGACTATAAGCTTGTCTAAGAAGGTTGTTTAAATCTAAATTCTAAGTCTCTGAATGTAAAAGTATATGTGTCACAAATCTTCAAAAATAAATATTTCATAAAACCAAAAATTCTTATAATTTCTCATAAACATAAATAATATCATCTGTCAAGAGGAAACTAGAGTATTTTTTAGAGCGTGTACGCGAAGCCCCCCCCCCTGAGAATTCCTTCCTGCCATTATTAAAACTGAATATTTTCAACGTCCAAATACAAGAACAGATGTTTTCAAAGTAATACTTTATATTTGTGCACAATAATGGAAAAAAAAAAATTTTTTTTTTTTTTGTAAATGAAGAGTTGCTTCAAAAATTTCGGAGCGCTTTATTGAAACGGAAACCATTGGCTAACCACTTTCTATTTACGAGCATCGACATTGTGATCCAGTCACGAAGTTGAAGTGATTTTTTGTTCATTTTTTTATGAAAAAAAAAATATTTTATTTACACTCGACGAATTTATGATTATTTTAAAAACAACGAATTAAATAGCAACTCATTATTTTTATATGGTAATGAACAACGTTAAGTTGATGGAAAAAAAAAAAATGAAATTAAATATTTAAAATGCAATACTTTAGTTTTTATTCAGACTTGGTGGATCCCCTCGGACCCTAGTATTCCCAATGCCTCTAGTCACTCGGATGTTTTTTTTTTTAATTTTTTTTCTACGAGAAATAAAACATTTTTGCTGATGGCGAGTCTCGAGCGTTGCTCAACTATAAAGATTATCAAGTGAGCACGAAAAGGTCGATGAAAAAAGAGAGAAAAACCAGAAATAAATGCTGAGTAATAAAAAAAATTAGAAGGAAAATAATACAATAAAATAAAATAAAATTTGATTAAATGGGAGAAGATGAAAGCTTGGAAAAAATAATTACCCGTTTCAGATCTACACTACAATTAAATACATTTGTATATTTATATTTGTATATTTTTTTATAAATTTTTAAATTTTAAGACTAGGTCACAACAAGCTTTTCAACAGAATAAAATACTTTTTACAATTTATTTTATACTTTGTTGACTTCGGAAGAGATTGCAACTATTGGAAAACATTTTTTTTTATTTATATTCTATGTCTATTTTATTATTATTATTATTTTCACTAATACAAACGCGAAATTTTGTTTGTTTATTATTTTTTGTGAGAATTTAATGATTTAATTGATTTTTGCTCCAGATAATGACTTTTGCGCTCTTATGCGCATGCGTCTGAATGGTTCCTTTTGATTAACCAATTAGGAACTAGATTTGCAGTGCCAAAAGGGCGTAGAAATTTTTATTTTTTACTAATCGCTTTATTAAAACTTTCTAATTCTAAAAATAAAAAAATAAATTTCCAAAGCCAAAAAGGGCGTATGTTTTAACTTATACGCCCTTTTAGCTTTAGGACATTGAAAATTTAGTGACCTAAAGTCAAAAGGGCGCATCATTTTTTTTCGCCGATTGCTTTGAATTGTCATTTATATGTTACTAATTTTGCTGCATAATTGAAAATATTTATATTGATTATTAAATTACAAATAGGTATTTTTAAAGGTTATTAAAGTAAAAGACCCAGTTATTGACACTTGCAATTTTATTTTAATTAAAAAAAAAAACAAATCAACTCTAATAAATTAATAAATATAATTTTTGAATTATAAATTTTAAGAAAATTGCTTTTTTGAGAACATTTGATTTTTTTAATTAGAATAAAATTGCAAGTGTCAAACAACTAGGCCAGTGTCAATAACTGGCTCTTTTACCTTATTACAATTTTAATACGAATTCTGTTTATAATTTTAATTGAAAAAGAAAAAAAAAACAGTTGCGATATCTAACATGATTGGTGAGTCAGAGGCGCAAAATTCAAAAATATTAAATCATCTGGATTTATTTTTTAGAGTTAAATTTTATATTTCAGAGCAAAATTGAAAGTTTTTTTATACGCCCTTTTGGCTTTAGGCCAAATAAATATTTTTTGAATGTTAAAAAATATTTTTTAAAATTTAAATTGATCTTAAAAAAATTAATTTATTTATTTAATTTAGGTATACGAACCCCAACATTGAAGTGAATGATACTCAGCCACATCCGTGCAGAGACGTCGTCACTGAAATATGGCCAGTGCTGTCGAAGGTGTTCAACAAGTACGCAGCAGACTCGAGGATTATGGAGCGATGCTGTCGATGTGTTAGACACGCTGTCCGATGTATCAGGAAGAACGCGGTCCATCTTCTGGAGGACATTGTTAAATTGATCGTCGGGCTTTATGCGACCCATCAGCACAGTTGTTTTCTGTACCTCGGGTCAATATTAGTCGATGAGTACAGCACCGATCACGAGTGTGCTGCAGGGCTGGTTCAGATGCTTGAAGCTTTCATCGGGCCTACTTTTACCTTGTTGCAAGAGCCTAATGGATTGAAAAATCACCCGGATACAGTTGATGATCTTTTTAGATTGTGTTCAAGGTATTTTTTTTTAATTCTTAAATTAAAAAAAATTTTTTTTTTTAATTCTTAAATTTTTACTAATTTTTTTTTAATTAAAAATTTTTTTTTAATTTAAAAATTTTTACTAATTTAAAAATTTTTTTTAATTTAAAAATTTTTACTAATT
>JZSA01001961.1:0-11285 GCA_000956155.1 Cotesia vestalis | reverse complement strand
TTTTTTTTTAAGCCCAAAAAAAATTTTTAATTTTTTTTTTAAGCCCAAAAAAAATTTTTAATTTTTTTTTTAAGCCCAAAAAAAATTTTTTAGTTTGAAAAAAAATTTTTTTTTTTAATTTCTGCACATTTCATAAAAAAATACGTCGTTTCTAAAAAAAAAAATTTTTTTCCGGAAATCAACCTAATTTTGTATGAAACGTGCAGAATTGCAAAAAAAATTTTTTTTCTAACTAAAAATTTTTTTTGGACTTGGAAAAAAAAATGTATTTTTATTACACGCTCTTATAGCATATGTAACGCCATAAATAGGCCTTTAAAAAAATTATTAATTAGAAATTATTGTAATTATCATTTTGAAAAAAAATTCAAAATAATTATTTCTATATAATTTTATATAATTATAATTAATAAAAAATAATTATTATAAAAAAAATTTACAGAAATATGTAGATAATTAATTAGCAATTTTTGATGGTTTAAACGTCATAATTTTGTCATAGAAAATTTAAATTTATTTTTATCAAGAAAAATATGAAAGATTGAAAATTGAAAATTTTTTTAACATATTATTGATATTTGTATGTACTAAATTTTAATTTACAAATAACAACAATAAAGAGACAAATACTGCAACGTATAAATTATTATAATAATTATAAAATATACCGAAGTAATAATAATAACAATAATCTAATAATGTGTTGATAAAAATAAAATAAATAATTTTATAAGGTTGAGAAAGAATATTATATTATATTTTCTATGAGTCGGTGTATGTAAACTTAATCACGCAATTCCGTTCTACTTTACATAGAATGTATGTGTTTTTTATTGTGTTTATTTATTTATATTAATAAAAAATTTTTAAACGCGTTTATGCAATAGGTTAGTTAACATGAAAATAATTCAACAATGTCCATATTTGTAGCTTTAAAACGTGTTAAATTAAATATTTAATGAGAATTATTTGTGTTTTAGGTTTAGTAGAGGTAAAAATTGGTAAAGGCGTTTGATGTTTATTGCGGTGACGTAATATTAAGCAAGTGTAAGAAGTGTAAGTAAAGCATAAATGCTGGAATATATATTGTATATAATATAATAGGCTTATTGGCGGAATGGAACCCAGGACCGAGCGCTTTCCCACCGTAATTGCTTGAATTGAAGCGACCCAATAACCATTGCGTCACTTATTGTCATCATTGTTCTGCTCAACAGTATCAACATTCGCGGTTTTTCCGGGCATCTATTCATATTCTCATATTTTAATTATTACGGTTATTGTTAATTTCAATATATTAGAATGTTTTTAATTATGTGAATTTATTTTTTTTAAGTTCCGATTTTGTAGTCAAATTTAAAAAATTTTTTTAAATCAGATTAAAATTTTTTAATTAAAAAATTGTCAAGTAAAATTTAGAAAATTTTTTGGTATCTTTAAAATCAGATTCAACATTTTGAATAAAAAATCAAAAATTATAAATTTAAATTCCAGAAATACTTGAATATAAATAACGTTGTTGTCAAAAACAAAAAAGTTTATAAAATAACAACTTTCACCTTACTTTAACACCTTGAATCTGTCAATATCAATAATCCTTAAACAAACATTGCGTTAAAATAAAATATAAAATAAAGTAAAATAAAAATAAAAATAAGAGAAACTTTAAATATAAGGTCAAGACCTGCAGACATAAAGACATAAATGACTTAATAGATAAAAAAAATGTATTTATGAGTATAAAAAATAAATCTCACATATTTCTCCCGATAAACGACTTTATAAACTCCAGTGACTTAATAAGCGTAATATCTGTCATGTAGATTTAATTATGAATTAATAATTCATGGGATACCGTTCTAAAATGAGTCACTTTCATCATCCCGCCCAACCTGGTAAAATATCTGACTCAAATCACAACAAACTCATCAACTTATTGTACTACTATCAATATTTAATAACACAAATACACAAAGGTGAAGCGGTCAATAATTATTGACAGGCGTGTGTCGATCATTTAAAAACTTGTACATCGACCGTCGACACGCCTGGAAGATAAATAGACCATCGATTACCCACGCCTATTTCAATCTTTTATTTTTCCCTCTTCACCTACTTGCAATTATTTTTATAATGTATTCAACAATTAATCTTCTCTGTTATTAAAAAGATTCTTTTTTTTTTATTTTATTTTTTTATAAAAAATGTATGACCGAAAAAATTGTCAAATTTATGTTTTAATAATTTAATAAAAACAAGTTGTACTTTTATTGTAATAATATTTATCATTAATCTTTATATTCTTGCCTAATGTATGTGTATATGCAGATAAAGTTGATTTTACAAAACTGTTATATTTAAATTTTTATAGAGTTACTCTACCTGGATTTATATTTTTATATATATGGTAATTATATGGATGAATGCAAAATACCAGGCGACAATTTTAAATTACATGTATGAAAATTTTTTATTATTAAATTGCGTAATAATATTAAGGTAAATGCCCTCATAATAAAACTTGTTTTGTTTTTATAAGCTAGTTATTCATTTATTGTACCAAAAGCGGCTGTTAAGTTTTTATTAACCGGATTTTTTGTCCTATTTTTACCAGTGTGAACTGTCATTTCTTGAACTGTGATAAGAAGCAATAAAAAAAAAAAAAAAAGTTATTTTTGTCGATAAAATGTGGATGCTCAAATCAACACTTTAATTGCTTTTTCTCCAATCGAATGGATTTTTAATTCCTGCAATTAATTGTATAAATTCAGTGACAAAAATATACTCTTAGTGACAATAGTACTAACGTTTTAGACAGAGGTACATTTTGAACCACGATGATGTGGAAAATTTTTTTTGTACTCGCATTAATTACAAAGGCTGAAAACTTTTTAATTGATCCAAATACTGAATATTTGAAAGAAACTTCAGAGTTAAGTAAGCAATATTTTTATGAAATTTACGTAAATTCTAGAAAAGTTGTTAATATATTTCTTGGCGATCTAAAGAAGTCAGTTGAACAAACGGCTCAATTCTTTGAGAAGATGATAAATTCAGATAAATCTGAAAATGATTCTCCTGGAAAGTCAAGTCGCTCTGAAGATTTTGATAAATTGCAAAATGTTAATGATTTTAATTTAATTGTAGCACCGATTTCTGAAATGCCAGGAGAGGTGTATGAGCCAGTGGAGAATAAAAAAAAAAAATGTAATGACAGATTTGATATGGTAAGTAAAGTTTTTTTTTTTAATTTTGTATAGTTAGTAAAATAATTTACTTTTCTTTGGATTTATCAAAATCTTTCTGAAATTATCTTAAATTTTTTAGTGCTCAGTTACGTCAACCGATGGAAAGCCTAAAAAATGTTGCCTAAATTACACTTGCGTACCAATGGGATCAGGCGGTGGATTTTGTTTGTAAACTCAAGAAATTATTAACTTAAAAATTCAGAGAGTCAAAATCTTGTTATCAATAAATTAAAAAAAGAAAAAACCACTCTCGAACAAGATTTTTGTAAAATAAATATCCACAAATTAAAAAAGAAGATTGCTTGATTGTAATTTAAAATTAAAAGTTAGGTAAAACCAAGTGTGCATGTCTTAAGCGGTCATGTCATACGTATGTTATTTGAAATTAAAAATTAATTAATATTTGTTTATTTATTTTTAATTTCCCGCATAGTTATTATTTATGATACGAATAAAACGCCCTTACGTCTACATAAGTTATTATCTTGGTCGTAGAGCCACTGTAAGAACTCTTTTTTAAAAAATTAACATATGGCCGATCGAAATGGGAAAAATCGGTGTGAATGCCAATTAAAATTTTTCAATTACAACTAAACGAAGCAAGATTAAGCTTTGATATTAAATAGGGTTCTTCATTAAAGTTTAATAACAGAGTCGAAAAAAATGAGTCCTAGAACTATATGTATTTTTTTAGTTATCTTGATCACACCATCATATTTTGACAGCTATTTCCACTATAAGTTTAAAAAAACGGATTTGTTCTCTAAAATTGATAATTAATTTATTAAGCAGTGTTTTTAATTAGTTCAGTAATCATTCTCCTTACCACCAGTGTATTTTTTCTAAACATTTGTACGAGGACTATGGATTGAAAATACAATTTTTCTTGATGAGGTAGGAAACTTGATTTTTAGGCTCCAGTAGTGCTATGCCTTCGCGCGATCGCGCTTAAGGCATGCAAAACCCAAAAATCGCATTAAAGTAAAAGCACAAATTATTGACAGAATGTTTAAAATGCGTAAGATTATTATGAAGATATTAAGTAATTAAATATAGCATAAAATAAAACAGCACGTCAATAATTGGTGTTTTTGTCTTACACAGAAAAAAAAATGTTCTTGAATCAAGTATATATTTTTGAAGAGCTCAATATTTGAGGAAGTTTTACTTAATTCAAGAATTTTTCGTCTTGATTCAAGACAATTACCCTCTTCAAAATTATATTCTTGGTTCAAGAATTTTTTTCTTGAATCAAGTAAATTTTTTTTTCTGTGTACGGCTTATATTAAGCAAAGTAAAATTGCGATAAACCTTACACTTTACCTAACAGTTTGTTAAAGAGATAATTTTGCTACGTGGGAGCTAGATCTAGAGTGACTTCCCGAGGTGTCATTGCCAACCCAGTAATGCATAGATAACTGGTGCACACCTAACCATATACCACGCATCATCAGCTATCAAATAACTGCAACCGAACCCGAATGTGTCTTCCCATTAGATCCTAGCTGCAAATGCGAGTAATTTTAATTGTAATTACACAGTTGAAGGGCGGCCACGCAGCGGCTCCACGACAATCTATCATGAAATGAGCCCCTAATTTATCAATCAAAAATCCAATCAGGGTGACACAAATTGAATTGCTCGGCGTTGTTTTTGAGATATCGAAGATTTCTGTCCTACGCATACTATTTTATCATTTTATCCTCGAATTATAGATAATCGGTGATTGCCCATGAGATTGTCCACCCGCGTTGTCATCAGATCGGTCCGTGATAAATTGGTAATGCAACACTTGAGACTCTCAATGGGTCTTGAACTACCATGCATTATTGTCAATTATTTATTTATATTATTGAACTCTTCTTCTCTTCTTATACCGACAGTAGTGCTCAGTAATGCAATGGAGTACTCAGTATTTTATTGTTCCCTGTTCGCTGTAATCTCCATACTTAAACTTGGTAGTTTGAAAAGCCATTACTGATTACTGCTCTAGCTCTATCATCTGTGATTCACCCGCGAAAAATAATAAAGTAAAACAACAGACGTTTTATAGGCAATCGCAAATGTTTAAGTAGGTATAATACTAAATAGGGGGAAATTAAAACTAATTGAATATTTTAAGTTCAAGGGTAATAAGTAGTTGTAAATCAAAAGCTTTAAATATTGAAGTAAACCTTATTTGGCTATGTTTGAGTGAAATACTGTTTCCTTTATATTTTTTAGTTATTATTATTATTATTGTTACAGTGAAATTTTTTTTAATTACTGAAGTAATTTAACGTTAATTTTGTTTTTTCATAACTTTTTTTAGGTACAAAAATTGTTTTTAAATTATTTATAATTGTTTTTTTAATTCGAGTAAATAAATTTTTTTTTTTCAATAAATCGAATTTATAATTTTAAATAATAACAATAATGATAATTGAAAATTGAGAAAATTTAATTTTTTTCAGCGTAAACTAAAAATTAAAAAAACTCTTAATGTTAGAATATTTCAAAAATGAAATTCTCATAAAAGAATTGATTTGTACACAGAAAAAAAAAGTCTTGAGTCAAGCGTAAATTTTCTTAAATCAAGAAAATCTTAAAGAAGACTAAAAATTTCTTGAATCAAGTTAACATTTTTTGAACGAAGTTAAATTTGTTTAAGCCAAGAAAATTTCTTCTTGCTCCAAAATAATTTCAGACTTCCTTATAATTTTCTTGGTTCAAGAAATTTTTTTTCTGTGTAAGTAATACATCAAATTTAGTAAATTTTCTTTCAGAAGCTTCTTTAAAATCAAATATGAAAAAGTCATTAAATTTAAACAAATCTTTCCATCAACATATTTTAGCATAAAATAATATTAAAAGTTATAAACTTACTTATAAGAACCCGGTGTATTGTAACAAGACCCATAAACACAAGGATCCCGATCACACTCATTGATATCATCAGCACAAGTTGGTCCAGTGAATCCCAACGCGCACTTGCATTGATACCCATTGTCAAGAGATTGGCACTCGGCGCCGTTTTTGCAGGGTGCTGAAGAGCAATGGTCTTGTCTCTCGCAATATTGTCCTGAAAAAAAGGAAAAAAACCGAAAAAATGAATTTAAGTTTAGCAACTATAAACGGTAATTTATAAAATGACAATGGCACGTGTTTCTTTATAAAATAAATCTAGCATCTCCCGGCTACTTAAATAATTGCTAACGAGGTTCGCGGCGAGTCCTTTGTACGCTATTATACACATTATATATAAAACGACTTAACTTGTGTGTAAATCAGACACACACTACAAAAGAATTCACCGTACAGCAAAGTATCGTGTAATTAGTTTCGCTAATCAGCAATATCCGAGAAGATACTTTACTAACAATCTCAATCCGTTATCATGATTAATTTTTTATTTAATCATTAACTCGCTGAATTACGGCCCGTATAACAATTTAAATCATTAGCTATTTGAATATAACAATTACAATTATTACAATTGCTATTATTTTTATTCATTTATAATTGTAAGCTTGTCATTATTTATTTCTCACATAAATTCATAAATTTATCGATTTTTCAGTTTATTCAACAAGTGGAGATCCGGTCACACCTTATTAGTTATCACATCGGATAATTATGTTAAATACGAATATAATAACGGTATTTTATGTGATCGCGTAATCTGCATTAACATTGCCTTGAATTATTCGCCTACGCGAATCACAATTGCAGGTATTATGAGTACGTATTAATAGAACGTTGATATACATTATTTATTTCTCTATTTATATTTCTCTATATTATAAAATACCAATTTATTATTACCGATTTTTTATTTCTCCTACCAGAACTGCTTTTTCCAATATCATTTTTTTATTTTATTGTTAAAATTATGTTTATATTTATATATATATATATATATTACGAACAAGGTCCTGCGACTCATGCAATTTTATTAGCATGATTCATCAATTCAATCTAGATTGCCTAGAAAATTATTGTACGGTTCATTAAATAACGAGTATGTAATTTAACATACAAATAATATTTATTGGCAAGTAGTTATTTTTAATTGATAAAAATAAAACTAAAAATCATACTAGAAATGGAAAGATAATCATAATTACATGTTATAATTATAGATATTGCATAATTTAATTAAAATAAATTTATGTGAAAAAAAAATTGTTCAGTTTCATATTTTGCAATTAATTTTATGACAGGAGTAATTATTTCAATACATAGTACCCACATGGCATTTTTTATATATTTTATATATATGATATTTGTGAAATATATAAATATATGAAAAATTGATATGGGTACTCAAATGAAAGGTCTCGATGAGTGTAACATCGAAATGAGTTTATATCTTAAAAAATGTCAAAAATTAAGAACTGACATTGCTACCTTGTAAACTAATGATATTTTTAAAGATCTAAGCTCATTCCGACATTACACTCATCAAGAGCTTTCATTTGAGTACCCACATCAATTTTTCATATATTTATATAAATTACATATATGTATATATGAAAAATATATAAAAATGCATGTAGGTACTCAAATGAAAGATCTTGATGAGTGCAACATCAAGATGAGCTTAAATCTTAAAAAACGTCAATATTCAAAAAAGTACAGTGCAATTTAACAAAATTCATTATTTAACAAAGCAAAATTCTATTTATTTATAATTCACCGCAGTCACATCGTTACTGCTAATAACAAATTAATTTATTTAAAATATTAAATAATTTTATTTCTTAGCTAAAATAATTTTTTTTGTCCATAAAAAGTTTTCTAAATTTGAGAAAAAAAAAATTTTGGATGAAAATTAGCAAGTTGCATATCTAAAATTGTTTTTAGATTTAAATCAATTAAGGAACTTTGACCCGAACTATAGAATCGAAATGATGCTACAACCCTTTTTTATTTTTAGTGATTTCAAATATTTACTACTATTGAAGTTTCTGTACTATAGCTTTAATTGAAGATTAATTTCCATACAAAGTAGTACGATTACACGATTATAAGACTAATTTGTACCGATACAAAGATATCAATAAAATAAATTATTTATCAGTCATTTACATCATAATATACTTCCCCTTGCATCAATTAGGCTATATACTCATAAAAATAAAATAAATAATTTTTTTGCTCTCAAAAATTGGAAGCTTAATTGTCAAAAAATTTGAAGAAAAAAAAAAAAAACTACGACACAAAATAATCAACAGTTCGATTCACATGTAAAGTTCACAGAAGTTTAAAAGTGTTCCACATAACCTACGTGAGTAGCACGGCAATTTTTCCCAGGAAATTTTTCCCGTGTTGAAAGCATCGTTGAGTGACAGTTATAATGTTATCATATCAAGATCGTTTAATATAGAACACGCTGAGAAATCATGTAACCATACATTTTCACTCGTAGATATTTTCTTTCTACTTTACTTGAGTATATATATGTTCTATTGCTCAATTATTTACTTAATGTAATTCAAATCATCGAAATAAAAACAAAACAGTGATTTAGTAACTTAATTAATTGAAGAATGTTTTAATTTATTGAATTACGCGTGTGCTTGTTAATTTTTTTTACGAATGTTGTCTCACTAATGTAATTTTTCGAGTCAGCTATTTTTGTATTTGGTAACTGATCTGATTTGAACGAACCTTGAAAATTTTTTCATAACACAGTTTATTATTATGAAATTTATTTTTTAAATTAAACGAAAGTTTAGTCATCAATCATACTAAGTTAGGATTTTTATGGCTTAAAACAATATATATAAAGTATATGAACTTGGTCTAATAATTAAATTGCACAAGCCCTGCAAAAAGGTTATTTTTATTGTACTTTGTCAAGATAATTAAGAAATTTTCTTGTATTTTAAAGAGATAATCTGGATCCAAGAAAATTATTTTAAAGACAGCTAGTTGTTTTGTTTCAACAATTTTTTGCCTTGAATTTTATAATCTTGACTTAAGAACATGTAGTACAGTCTGATGTCGGTAATTCAGTCTGGAGCAGTGACAACAAATGCCAATTGAATATATCGGTTTGTTTATTTGAAAAAGATGTAAAATGCACTGAAGGAGGTTATCAGACTGACTGTAAATACTCCAAACACTGTTTAAAAAAATTAACTTATTGTTTATTTACATAACACATAAGTCCTGTGTAGAACAAGGATTTTTATGGTTTAAAACAATATATATAAAGTATATGAACTTGGTCTAATAATTAAATTGCACAGGCCCTGCAAAAAGGTTATTTTTATTGTACTTTGTCAAGATAATTAAGAAATTTTCTTGTATTTTAAAGAGATAATCTGGATCCAAGAAAATTATTTTAAAGACAGCTAGTTGTTTTGTTTCAACAATTTTTTGCCTTGAATTTTATAATCTTGACTTAAGAACATGTAGTACAGTCTGATGTCGGTAATTCAGTCTGGAGCAGTGACAACAAATGCCAATTGAATATATCGGTTTGTTTATTTGAAAGAGATGTAAAATGCACTGAAGGGGAAGGAGGTTATCAGACTGACTGTAAATACTCTAAACACTGCTTAAAAAAATTAAACTAGATAATTTACTTTTGGCACTCTCTTGCGGTCTACATCAAAGTATAGCAAATGAAATTTTTTGTTGATAATTAGTTTTCTACCCTAACCAAGCTGCATTTTAATAATTCTGTCTTATAAGTTATCTAAACTAAAATAAAGAATAACCAAAAAATTAAATCAATCTCAAAGATTATATTGGTTGTACGTTTATTAGTAATTTCTTTATAGTAAAGTTTATTTAGTTGAATATGTGATGGTTCCTGAGATAAGGCAGTTTTACTTGCGAACACTACCTATTTATTTATCATTTAGTTATTTTTTTTTTCTCAATGATTAAATTTAAAAATAAAAGAATGAATTTACGAAGGACTATTATTTACGTATTCCTGGCAAGTTTAATGATTTTTTATTCGATAATTACTTGGTCAAAAAGCGCCCTAGTATCTTGTTAAAAATTTAAATATTCCCTGTCCTACATGTTCTTAAACTAATAAAATTTCATTTGCAAATTGACCTGTAGTTTAGTATGCACCGCGTTATATCCTGAAAATTTTATCATTGCAAATAATGTCCACCTTTATTGTCGACATTACCAAGCATTTGCTGATGCGTAGGCTGGGTTGATTTATCAACCGGCAGTCGGAATTTTTTAGAGAGTAAAATACTAATATAAATATAGTAATGTTGCGGGGTCTTGCGGTCGGAAATAATGAGATTGCAAGTATATTTAAAAGGAGAGAAAATAAGTATCTGCTAATGACGAATTCGGATTTAAATAGATTGCTCGAGTTCAAGCGGCTATATTCGTTCGTTGAACTCACCGAATTTAGAATCGCTTGTTTTAATCTTGTGGCGTTCAGGTTCGTCGGTCGATGACTTTTAAGTCTTTAATTCTGCATTGTTATCCTACTTTTGTCTTTTATCGCTTACATGTCATCTATATATTATATTTAATTTTCGCGAAAATACTTCGATTAAAGAGATTAAGTATAAATTTACATTTCAATATACACTGAAAGGAACCAAGACATACCTGTATCATGTACAGATCATTAATGTCGCTATTATTAGTAATAAAGTAAGTATGGATCAACATCAACATAATTTTGACCAAAACAGAAAATATTTATACATTTTTGTGAAGAATAATTTTTTTTTGTTTCCTTATTTTAAGACTGTATATTTATATCTTGTACAAGATTATTATAAATTGATAAGTGCATTTTCCGAAATAGAGATTAATTTTGCTACTTCTATATTTGAATATTGTAATGGAATATGTTGAATTTTTTATATTGATGAATTTGGATAGTTTTCATTGAATTTTAATATTTTTTTATCAAGAAATCAAATGGTGAAATTAAAATGTAATCCAGATATATTTTTGACAGATTATGTGCGCTTAAAATTCATGAATAAGTGGTGAGTTATTAACTAATCTAAAGGGAGCAAGCTTCTAGAGACTGCCTCGCCAATTAATCACTAAAATATT
>JZSA01001960.1:0-23016 GCA_000956155.1 Cotesia vestalis | reverse complement strand
CAAAAAATTTTTTTTTTTTTTTTTTTTTTTTCGATAAATATTATTTTATTAATGCGAAAAATTCTAATTTATTTAAAAATTTTTTGTATCTTTTGCTGAAGCACTTTCATTTTTATTAATGTCAAAGGTGGAGATTTATAAGGAAAGCTGTAAAGTTTGCGGCTAAATTCTATAGTTGTGCGGTTTTCACACTCTTCACTTAAACTTGTAACCATAAATTACCAAGAGTATCTCAGTGCCTGACGTGACTACTGAATAATCTGAAAAATGCCATCCATTGAAATTCTGCTGAGCTTATTGCCAGTCTAAAGATTCAAACTAAAATAAACAACAAACAATTTTTCAGGATCTTTGAGCAGCTCTCCTGCTGGGACTTGAAAATTAATTGTCTAGTCCGAAGCTAAAATTTTTAGCTAACATTTTTTTAATTTTAATTGCAAGTCATGCCGTATAACAATTTTGCTTGTAATTACATATCTTACAATGTATATTATTTAAATTAACAGTTATTTTGAATTTAACCCACAGTTCAAACTTTTGTGTTATACGTTCGGGTTAATGATATTTTTTACCGAAATAATTTAAATAAATTATCTAGATTTATTTATTTTTTTTTTGGTTAAATAATTTAAATCAATAATAAATCATTGCGTCAAAAAATTTAGTGTTAAAAATTTTTAAGAAAAAAATTCATTGTGTCAAAAAATTTAATGTTAAAAATTAAAAAAAAAAAAATTTATTGCGTCAAAAAATTTAGTGTTAAAAATTTTTGTGTTAAATATTTAACACTTTGATTTGTAGATTTAACATTTATAATGTTAAATAAACACAAAAAAGTGTTAAATATTTAACATAAAAATTTTTAACACTAAATTTTTTGACGCAATAAATTTTTTTGTAAAAAATTTTTAACATTAAATTTTTTAAAGTGTTAAATATTTAACACAAAAATTTTTAACACTAAATTTTTTGACGCAATAAATTTTTTTGTAAAAAATTTTTAACATTAAATTTTTTGACACAATGAATTTTTTTCTTAAAAATTTTTAACACTAAATTTTTTGACGCAATGATTTATTATTGATTTAAATTATTTAACCAAAAAAAAAATAAATAAATCTAGATAATTTATTTAAATTATTTCGGTAAAAAATATCATTAACCCGAACGTATAACACAAAAGTTTGAACTGTGGGTTAAATTCAAAATAACTGTTAATTTAAATAATATACATTGTAAGATATGTAATTACAAGCAAAATTGTTATACGGCATGACTTGCAATTAAAATTAAAAAAATGTTAGCTAAAAATTTTAGCTTCGGACTAGACAATTAATTTTCAAGTCCCAGCAGGAGAGCTGCTCAAAGATCCTGAAAAATTGTTTGTTGTTTATTTTAGTTTGAATCTTTAGACTGGCAATAAGCTCAGCAGAATTTCAATGGATGGCATTTTTCAGATTATTCAGTAGTCACGTCAGGCACTGAGATACTCTTGGTAATTTATGGTTACAAGTTTAAGTGAAGAGTGTGAAAACCGCACAACTATAGAATTTAGCCGCAAACTTTACAGCTTTCCTTATAAATCTCCACCTTTGACATTAAGAAAAATGAAAGTGCTTCAGCAAAAGATAAAAAAAAATTTTTAAATAAATTAGAATTTTTCGGAATAATAAAATAATATTTATCGAAAAAAAAAAAATATTTTCTGACATACTTTTAGACACATTAATCTATTTAAATAAAGTTTAGTGTTTAGGCTTTCGGAATTGTAGGCCATATAATAGTATGCCAGTAAAACCAGTTTTGTAGACTTGATATTATTTGAACCACGCTGAAAGCGAAAGGACAGACACAATAAGAAGAAAAAAAAAATGTTACAAGTTAAATTACTGGTTCCCGTTAAAAGGTTTGTCTTAGTAGATTGAGATAGGCCACTAACTTTACCGTTAACTTATGACTTAATAATTGTTATTCCTAACTCGTTTGTCAACATATACTACCGAAACACGGGTCAGGTATTGAGTTGAGTGTTAGATTATTTCTATAGTAGCTACTCCCACTTTTTAAACGTTTGAATTAAATTTTTATATTTAATTTAAATAATTTTGCAATATTTTTTTAAGGTAGTAGAGATTTATCGATTAGAATTTGATGAAATTTTAAATATTAGTAAATTATAATAAATAAATAATAATTATAACAGAAAATTATATAAATAATCCAAGCTATAGTTTAAAAATTAATTTTTCGGCAATTGCCGAAAATAAAGAGTAGAAAAATAAATTTTAACTAATTATTAGATTATTACACTGATAGAAGGATTTATTGACTATTAATAATTCAATTTATTTGAAGACAATTATTTAATTTATTAAATTTTAATAAATATTTTTTAACATTCAATAAATATTTATTTGGGAGGAAAGTATATTTATTAATAGTTAATAAATATTTATTGACAGTTAATAAATATTTTGTTGAGTGAATTTGTTTTGCTTGCAATGTCATATGATGTCAAGATTGCTTACAAACAAAAATCATCTTTATAAATTACTAGCTGTTACCCGCCCGCTCCGCTGGGCACTTTATAGAATTGTATTTTCAAATCTAGACTTAAATTTAATTGGAGTATTGTCTTGACTTGCTCAGATTCTAAATTCCATCGGATTGGCCTCTACCTTTTATCCATCTGATAATTCTAGCTAATATTAATTGTAACTTTCAATGTGCAATCACTGTATCATTTGGATCCTATAGGAGCTAGAGCTTGGAAATTTTTAATTTTAATTCTTAACATCCACCCCCTTTAGTCCATATTGGGAGTAGAAATTTTAATGTTAACACCCACCCCCGCAACCCCCTGTGTCGTGAGCTATCGTAAAATTTGTTTATAAATAATTTTTACATCACTTAAAGAAAATTCCTAGCAAATTTGGAGTCTGTAGAAGCTATAGTTTGAAAATTAAAAATTTTCATTGTTGATACCCACCCCCGCAACCCCCTGTGGGGTGATCTATCGTAAAATTCGTTCATAGACTATTTCTACATCTCTTACAGAAGATTCCTATCAAATTTGGAGTCTATAGGAGCTGTAGTTTAAAATTTGGAATTTTTCATTGTTAACGCCCCCGCAAACCCCTTTGAGGGAGGAATTTCTTAAAGTCCGTTCTTAGCTGACCTCTACATAGCAAAAGTAATATTCCTACCAAATTTAAAGTCTCTACGCCTTATAATTCCAGAGATCTCGTGATGAGTCACTATATACCTAAAAATCTCTTATATATAACCAAACTAAAAAATAGAAAAAAATTTTAATAAATATAAATTAATAGTGTAAATAAGAAAAAAATTTATTTGATTGTCAAATAACTTGAGAAAGCACCCCACGCTTTTTAAATTTAATTACTTTGTATTTGAGTTACTTTACTGCTCTATAGCTAGTAGGTTCAAACGCCAATTGGCACGAGTAACCCGTCATTAGGATCAAGGATTATTTTCATGACACCTCGTCTCCTTGTCGCTTTAACGGTTTTTTCAATGTCTGAGTCAATTTCGTAATTTAATAATACACTTTTAGAATTTAACTGTTTGAATGATGATACTTAATTATTGTCGGATGACCTGTAGGTTAAATTCGAAGGAAGGAAAGAAACAGGTGGAATAAAAATTTCTCAGTATTTAATTGAAGTTTTTATACCTAAAATAATTTATTATATTGAACTCCAATAGTTACTTAAACTATTTTCAGTTAAATAAGGGCTTAATAGTCATTTTGATTAACTTTAACTCAGAAAACAGAAAAATAATCCGGACAGCCCGAACCGGGAATCGAACCCTGATCCTTCTGGGTACGCACTAAGGGCTCTTTCAGTGAAGCTGTCTGAGACATCGCCTGCAACAACCTTTCGGGCAGATAATAATTTTTTGTTTTACAGGATGTAAAAATGGTTGTTAAAATATTGTAGATGTAACTTTTTAGCTACAGTTACTTGAATTAATGCATAGTTTAAGTTACTATAACAAAAAAATAATTTTTCTCCAGTGTAATAGCAATAAATTTTTCTATATAGAAAAATTTAAACTAAAGACCGCGAGAGCAACAAAGAGAAGCCAAAAGAAGGAGATAGATTATAGCAACAGCAGTTAAGAAGACAAGTACAGTGTGTACAGTGGTGAGGAATAATTCGCGCAAGCGCCCAACTCTGCGATATATCCTGGCGCGGTAAACTCACTCGCGCGTTGTACAGCATGCCATACACAACCACTAACCACGCTTAGCTCTTTTTTTGCTACACGTGACCACGCCGTCTCGTTCTTTAAAATAAATAACAGTTTAATAAAACAACTCAATGAGAAACAGGTGACTAGAATTTTAGGTAGCAAGAGCTAAAAACCCCCTTAAAGAAAATAATAATATTTTTTTTATTTCTATCAAACTCTAAATCTAAGTGACGTGCCTCGGTCATCAAGTGTCAGTGATAGATCGTGTTTTAGGTTTAAAGACTCTCTAAACAAACTTTTACAATTATCACAATTAATTGCGATTAATTAAGTGAGGTCATCAACTTTGTGGGTGATGATAGACAGGCAGGTGGAAACCTGGTGTGTGCAAACTATGACTGTCCAAGAATTGAAGCCCCGCGGGGGCGCCGAGGGCCAAACTGGAGCCGGAGACATTCTTTCACCTTCAGAGGTCCTGGAGAACGATAAGGACTCTTATCGTGACGTCTATCCTCCTCAGGACAGTGAAAATCTTTTGGGAAGGGTGCTTGCTGGTAAGAACAACAATGTAATTAATTTTCTTGAAAAAAAAAAAAAAAACCAAAAAATTCGGAAATAGTCACTTTTTAGCGGGCGCGGCGTACGCGGAGGCGGCAGTTTCACTTTCCAGCGTTGGAATGTAGGTCGAGGGACCCAGTGCGAGGCTAGTTCGTTGCCCCTCGACGGCCTTCCACTCTTTGGTTGGCTATTTTTCTCCCTCTTAAAAATTTTCGCATGTGGCCGCACTAGTTATAGCCTAGATAGCAGTAGAGGAGGCTACCAGAGGAAATATCGGTTCACACCATACTTCTCCCCACCAGTGTCTCCCAATTTGCACACACACACACACACACACATGCACACCCGAGAGCGATTACTAGCACAGAATACAGCCTGGACTGTTACTCCCACCTAGCCGGTACTCTATTCTCCTATTTAGCGTGAGTGTGTGTGTCTATGAAGGTGTGAAGGTGTGCATGTGTGTGCATGTGTCATAAACCCCACTCTGAGTGCCCCATTGGCCTGAGAGTCATGGCACGAAAGTGGGTCGGTGGGGCCTTGGCGCTTAGCTAGTTCGTTCACCCTGCTCGACCCGTAACTGGGGCAAGATGAAATTAACTGACGTTGCTGTCTCTCTCTCTTTAGCACTCTCTCTCTCTCTTGCTCCCTCCCTCGGTGTATAATAAAACTACTCGCGGCAATCCATGACGGTACTGAGTTCAACAAACTTCAACTGGGACTTTTCCCCACCTCCCACAACATTTACTCTTGTCGTTCCCTTCTTCTGCTGATACACAACCACTATCCCCTCTCTTATCACACATCGAAGGTCACGATACACTAGTTAACTACTACACTGTGTGTAGCAATCATTACTATCATCGCTATCGATTCCTTTCGATATTTTCTACTATCCTCTATTATTTAAAAGTTATTATGTAATTCTTTATTTATTATTATATATTCATATTATGTCTTGTGAAATAACTTTTTAAGCTGAATTTTATTCTTATGGCTTACTTATAATGAGAGAAAGTAAGCTTGGGATACCGATGCAATGATCACTCTCACTTGTCCCCTCTTTTTTATTCTTCTTATTATTCGTGTTGTTGTTGTGAGTCTTGGGCTACCTTAACTCACCTTTCTCTTGTGAGGGGATTATACTCTCCAGGTAGAAAGAATGCTTTCACCTGAGCAACCACGTCATCTTACAACCTCTCATTTCCTTCTTTTATAAACACAATAGGGCACTGACCTATCCACTATCACTCTTAATTCTATTGAAATTAAAACTACCCCATGATTTAATACTAGAATTTTTTTTTTTTTAATAACAATCTACGAGGAAAAAAATTTTTTTTTTTTTATTCAAAGGCTCACTGAATATATTTATACATATATACACAGAAAAAAAGGCTCACTTGAGCCAAGAAAATATTTTTCTTCCTAATTGTTTTCTTGAGCAAAAAAAATTTTTTTTTGACAAATTTCACTTATTCCAACAAAATTAATTTTCTTGCTTTAAGTAATATGTATCTTGATCCAAGAAAATTTATTTAAGTCAAGAAAATCTTTTTGTTTTGAGAAAATTCAGCCTCTTGCTCCAAAAAATTTAGTTCATCAAGAAATTTTGTTCTCCAGTCAAGAAATTTGAACAATAAGATTTTAAATTGAAATTTATAATTTATAAAACTAAACAAATTGTTTAATAAATTTTTTACCAGACATATTATTAAAAAAGTACGATTGAAGAAAATTAAACTCTTTAAAATAATTTTTCTCTCAACTCAAATTAATTTTTTTTTCTTTAATAAAGTCTCTCTGTACATTATAAACTTTCTATACTGTCAATTAGGGTAACTCAAGTCTGCTAAAGATAACAATGTCCGTCCCAAAAAAATGTTTAAACATAATTTGAATAATTTTTTATACACGTGTAATCACAGACCCAACTGTACAATAACTTAAAATTTATAATGAAATAAAATCGAATGATACCCTGACTCACAAATTTTATCTCTGCATTAATATTTACTCTACAAAAGTTATTGTAATTAATAATCATAAACAAAGTTAATATTAAATAACTCGTTAGTAGGATTTTTATAGGAAATAATAAAGATTATTTTAACTTGAATGATTACATAAAGTAAATGAACTTTATTCTTTAATTGTAATTTATAATTAATAATGTTTGTTAATTATTAACACTGCATAATTTATCTTATTAAATGTAATATTTGCGATTGATAAAAAAAAAAACGTTCAATTGTTTTAATTTAAACTAAATTTTGTTTTCTTAATTCATTAACTTTTGTGTGAACAATTTTTAAAATATGATAAGACATACTTTTATGTTAATTAATTATTTTAGATAGATTAAAGTCTTATGTGATTTTTATTTCGATGGCATAAAAATTAATAATCCAAAATTTGAAAAAAAAAAAAATTTTTTTAACACTAAAATTAAAAAAAATTTTGTATATAGCAATCACATCAATTTTTCATATATTTCATATATTTACATGTATTGACCTTGTATCTTGTCAACTAATGACATTTTTAAGGATCTAAGCTCATCTCGATGTTACACTCGTCAAGACCTTTCATTTGAGTACCTACATCAATTTTTCATATATTTTATATATTTATATATTTCACAAATATCATATATATAAAATATATAAAAAATTGCATATGGGTACTTAAATGAAAGCTCTTGATGAATGTAACATCAGAATGAGCTGATATCTTTAAAAATATCAATGATTAAGAAATGACCTTGTATTTTGTCAAAAATTGACATTTTTAAAAATATAAGCTCATCCCAATATTACACTCATCAAGACCTTTCATTTGAGTACCCACATGAATTTTTGATATATTTTATATATTTATATATATCATATATATGTATATATGAAAAAATATATGAAAAATGCAAGTGGGTAGTCAAATGAAAGCTCTTGATGAGTGTAACATCGAGATGAGCTTACATCTTAAAAAATGTCAATAATTAAGAACTAATAATATTTTTAGGAATATCTTCTAAAAATTTAAGGAGTTAAAACGAAAATTTCTCAATTTAATTGTTTTTTTTTTTAATTTAATTTTAAACAATAAATTTATTAAAAGTATCTAGAAAGTAACTTTAAATATTTTTTATACTCAGTAACTTTAAAAATAAACCCGAGGGTGTTTCTTACCTCACTGTCCATTCAACAGTTGATTATAGTTTCTTTTTTTACTCTATATATTACCTCATACTTTCACTGAGATGTACAAACGGATTATACGGTACATAACTATTTAACGAGCAGTCGCTGGCGGTAAAAACACCTTCCAGCTGTTCGAATCAAGTCAAATTTTGGGTAATTTTAATTAGCTATTACATATTAAAATATATTTACATAATTTCTCTGTTTCCTTGAGTATTTTCTAATTGCGTGATGCTGACTTGTACTCATCGTAACTGGCAGCCTCAAAATGAAGTCGCGGGCAATGGCCTAGCTCCTCCCGGTCTCCGTTGACCTCGATCAGATACTCCGAGAGTATTATACCCCTCTGTTTTATAACAGTATAGTTATGCTAAACTTTATTCGGGGTCAAATTATGGCTAAATCTCCTTGGGTTTATGTATAAATGTCTATTGTGTAAAGACAACATATAAAATATTTATTTATTATTATTAATGTTGATGATGTAAATCCCTCTGGTCGTTATTTAAAAACTCCAACAAAATAATCCTCTCCGTTGATTTTTATTTATATATAATTCTCTTTCTTTCTTTTGGTCGCCTCATATCAAGGTGAACAACCTCTAACTGTGTCGGGGGCTCTTATCTCGTGCTCTCAGTCGCTTATCGGACGATTCTTTCGTGCCAAGAACACGTTACAAAAATACTCGAGTATTTAAGATTTATCTTTTTACAATATTTTCTGTTTTTATTTCATTAAATAATATTTATTCAATATATAACACTTGTAATATTATACATTAGGGTCCTAATAATATTGTACTTTTTTTATTTTTATCAAAATATTTTAGTTTGTCATTTTTAAATCATTAAAGCCCTCTCTCTTTAAATTGACATAATAAAAAAATTGTAAATTCTTTTTTTTTTTATCTTTTGAAGATTATTTAATTTTAATATTTTTAATTGAATTTTAAAACAATAATAAAATGATTAAAAAATTTTTTTATAAAAAAAAAATTATTTATAAATTTTTTATCAAGCTAATTTATAGAAAAATTGACTTCCATGACTTGTCAACGATTAATAAATAAAATTTTCTTTTTATTAAATAATCAATTTTGTTAAATTACACTGTACTTTTTTAACTATTGACGTTTTTAAAGATATAAGCTCATTTTTATGTTACACTCATCAAGAGCTTTCATTTGAGTACCCACATGCAATTTTTTTCATATTTTATATATATATGGTATTTGTGAAATATATAAATATATGAAAAATTGATGTAGGTACTCAAATGAAAGCTCTTGATGAGTGTAACATCGGGGTGAGCTGATATCTCTAAAAATATCATTAGTTGACAAGATACAAGGTCATTCCTTAATTACTGATATTTTTAAAGATGTAAGCTCATTTTGATGTTACACTCATCTAGAGCTTTCATTTGAGTACCCACATGCAATTTTTTTCATATTTTATATATATATGGTATTTGTGAAATATATAAATATATGAAATATATGAAAAATTGATGTAGGTACTCAAATGAAAGCTCTTGATGAGTGTAACATCGGGATGAGCTTATATCTTTAAAAACGTCAATAGTTAAAAAAGTACAGTGTAATTTAACAAAATTGATTATTTAATAAAAAGAAAATTTTATTTATTAATCGTTGACAAGTCATGGAAGTCAATTTTTCTATAAATTAGCTTGATAAAAAATTTATAAATAATTTTTTTTTTATAAAAAAATTTTTTTATCATTTTATTATTGTTTTAAAATTCAATTAAAAATATTAAAATTAAATAATCTTCAAAAGATAAAAAAAAAAAGAATTTACAATTTTTTTATTATGTCAATTTAAAGAGAGAGGGCTTTAATGATTTAAAAATGACAAACTAAAATATTTTGATAAAAATAAAAAAAGTACAATATTATTAGGACCCTAATGTATAATATTACAAGTGTTATATATTGAATAAATATTATTTAATGAAATAAAAACAGAAAATATTGTAAAAAGATAAATCTTAAATACTCGAGTATTTTTGTAACGTGTTCTTGGCACGAAAGAATCGTCCGATAAGCGACTGAGAGCACGAGATAAGAGCCCCCGACACAGTTAGAGGTTGTTCACCTTGATATGAGGCGACCAAAAGAAAGAAAGAGAAAAAAAAAAAAAAAAAAAAAGGTTAACTGTAAGGAGGAAGCGAATCGAGAAACTTCCGAGGGTTGGCTTTTCTCTGTACTCTGTACTCTCTGTATGCTCTCTCTACCACCACTCGGTCTCACGGGATTCCATGGAATAAATTGTCGCTTCGCGTACATTTTATACCGAATACGAACAACCGTATTGGGTAGCGACGGATCGAGTTAGGAGTCGGTGCGATTTATTGCCATTGTCACATCTCTTTAGTCGCTATTTTCTCTTTTTTTGTTTTTTTTTTTTTTTTTTGTTGGGATGATTAAAAAAAAAAATAATTATTAATTTTTAAAAAAAAAGTTGCGTAAATATAATAACAATATTTAGTTTTAAAAAGTCAATCTGATGCATACACTATCTTCCCCTGGGAAGAAACCTGGCCTAGTTTGAGCGCAACTAGCACACTGCCCGGTGAACGAACTCGTGACCTCGAAGCTCTGGATAGGAGAGTCGATGAGCTTTTCCACCCTCTTGCACACATCCCCTATCATTACATCCGTAATACTACTTGTGTTATATTTGTATCATTTTTTTTTTACGCTTTGGATTTTGTAATATTTTTTTTTTTTATTTTTATTTACAATTCAATGAGATTTATCAATTTTAATGAAGAATATTGGTATATAGTTAGATAAAAAATAATAATAATAATAACTTAAGTATTGTAGCGTTAATACTAAAATTTTAATTATTTTTTATTTAATAAATAAATTGTGTAAAATTTTAATTATTTTTTTTTTTTATCAATTTATTATTACTCTTTAATTTAAATTGCTGAATTAAATCATTAAAATTGCCGTGTGTTTAGAGAATGTATCAATTTTTATTACATGGATAAATTCAATTTAATTTAAAAAAATTACCTTGAATCTTGTAAAATTTTTAAGAAAATTAATTTAACAGAGATTTGTTAATTTTAATAATTTTTCTGATAAATAAATTAAACATTTAGAAATTTTAATAAATTAAAAATGCAATTATTTAAAAATTATTTTTGAAATAAAATTTTGTTTTTAAATAAAATAAAATTAATTTTTAAATTACAGCTAACTTTAATATCATAAATTTTCATCTTTAGAATTTTTTTATTAATTCAAGATCATTTTTTTGCTAATTGATATTCGATAAAAAATTAAGTAATAAAATTTTTTATTTAATGGAACATAATTTTATGATTATAAAAAAAATGGCTTACCTTAAAGTTAAGTAATAATAACAATTATAATAATAATAAATAACAAAAATAATGATTATAAAATAAAAACAATAATTAGAATAAAAATTTTTTTTTAAATTATTAACAACAATAATAATAATAATAATAATAATAATAAAATTATTTAAAAATATTTATCAATTATAATTTAAAGCCGTAAAATTTATAAAAAATTAAAGTTTTTTTTTTTTTCTTATTTTAAAAATAAAAATGTTTTCCGTGAAAATTTTTTTGCATAGACGAATAAATAAAATATATGACTTGACCAATTGACCGTACAAACAACTAGAAAGGTCTAAAAATTTTACCATTTTTTTTTTTTTTTTCATTGTTTCCCTCCATAAAGTAAAAGGATTAATAGAAGATTCTAAAGCTAGAAAAGTGACTACAATGACCATGAAAAATTTTTCAGTTTAATATTTTTATTACTAAAGGTTGAAAAAAAAAGTTGGAGCAAAAATTCTATTAACTTAAAAATATGAAAATTTTTTTTCAAGCCCTTCGGCCTACTTAAGTTATAAACACCCGAGTTAACTTTTCAATGTGGTCTTTTTTTTTTTTTTTTTTTTTTTTTTATTTATTTAAAACATTTATTACCAAAAGCAAGTCGCTTTATTTTTATTACAGTTACGGGTAAAAATATACGGGCTGTTAAAAGTTTAACCGTAATATCTGTATTGAAAAAATCCCTTTTTTTTTTTTTTTAATCGGTTGTCAACCGTTAGAACTATAACAGCATAAATTTTATTTAAATTTTCCTTGGGTTTACTTTGGAAAAGTCTTTCACCTTTTTTTAAACCGGAAAGAGTTATAAACCTTATTTTTTTTTATTCTAAAGCCATAAATATTGAGAATAATGGAGTAAAAAAATTAAAAATAAATTTTTAGATTTTTAAAATTTACTTGAAGAAAAAAAAAAATTTTTAATTTTTAATTAAAAATAATGTTTTTGGATAGTAAGCTTCAGGCGTTGTAGTATTAGGCCGTAAATAGTGTTAAGTTCAAATTTGATCTCATTTCCTTAAATCTTTAATGTTCTTTTTAATTATTGGAATTTCAAAATATAAAAAGGAAATGATGATTTTTAATTAAAGTTCACTGAACTTTTTTTTAAGTTATAAGTTTCATTATCACTTTCATTTTTTCTTATTACGTTTCACATCATTAAATTAACGATTATTTTTATTTTTAGATTGTTAAGATTTTTTATCTATCAAAAAATTATTTTTAAGTGTTCTATTAAAATAAAAAAATTAAAAATATTATTCAAAATATTTAAAAAAATTATTAAGATTTTATATCTATAAAAAAATTATTTTTAAGTGTTTTATTGAAATAAAAAATTAAAAAAACATTAAAAAAATTATTTAAAATAATTAAAAAAAAATTAAAAATATTATTAACAATATTCAAAAAAATTATTAAGATTTTATATCTATAAAAAATTATTTTTAAGAGTTTTATTAAAACAAAAAAATTAAAAACATTATTAAAAATGTTTAAAAACATTAACAAGTTACAAAAAAAAAAAATAATATCATTTTGATAATTAAATAGAAACTCCCTATAAATATGCGCTTATATTTACTATTCAAGAATATAAAGCATCGTCTAAAGTCTAAAGACTGTATAATAGACATTTATATTTATACATATGTTATATGAAAATACGTCGACACAGAAGTCGAGGGCATAAAACAATTATCCTCATTGTAGATCAATGAACCAACAGTTGTTTCTTTTTTCGAAGGACGTACTCATCCGTTCGCAACGACCTCTCATCTCTGTTAATTAAAATCTATATAAAAAAAAAAAAATTATTTAAATCCATTCTTCGCACACTTACTCAAATTTATATATTTAAATTGGTTAAGCCGATACAATATCTCAACATATCTTCGTATGTCGTAACTAAAAACAATATTAAATTTAACAATATTTATTAAAAAAGCAATAATCACCTCGCGGCATTTCATTAATAAGCCATTATGTCAGACTGATTTATTGCTCCGTTGATAACAATGGCCCCACAAGTAATATTCGATTTTTATATTCAATAATTAATTAAATAAGATTCTTCTCTAGCTTTTGCTTAAGTTGATCATCGATCAAAAAATAATTAGGTCAATTTGTGGATTTTTTATTATTAGTCGGTATTGGTAAAAATTTTATGGTAATTTATTAAAAATTTTTCGTAAATTTAGTAATTTTTTAGCATACACGGAAAATACAAGATGACACTGAATATCATCCCGGATTATACTGAGTAAAAAAAAAATTTCAGATAGTAGCTAGTATAATCCAGATTATAATGAGTATAATCCAGATTATAATGAGTATAATCCAGATTATAATGATTATAATCCAGATTATAATGAGTGTAATCCAGATTATAATGAGTATAATCCAGATATCACCCAGTATAATCTAGATTATACTAGCTACTATCTGAATTTTTTTTTTTACCACAGATATTACTGAGTATAATCTGAGATGATATCCAGTGTCATCCTGTTCTTTCAAGTCAATTTTTTTTTTTATGTACCAATAATAATTTATAAAAATAAAAAATTCCAACCAGACACAATATTAAAAAATGACAATTATCCTCGAATACATTTTATAAAATAACTGATTGATTTTTGTAACCATCGAACATAATTACCGGAAATCTGTGAGAATAGAATTTGATTTGAATCTCGTAAATATTTTTGCATGCTCTATAAATATTTTAGAAAGAAAACTTTTGATTATCAAACAGTTGACAAAAATAAAAAAAAGTAATCTTGAACATTATCGATGAAGTCTCGGTTGACGTCATAGCTTTCCTCCCTACCTGGATTCTCGTACTCCCGGGGAAGTGAACTCAGCCTAACTAGCACACAGAACTCCGGGGGCAATGAACTTGCAACGACCCTTAAGTCGGACAACCTTCACCACCGCTTATATATATATATATATATATATATATATATATATATATATATATATATTTCCAGCACAGTTTCCACCGGTCTAAATCTGACAGGAGCTGCTAATAAAGTGACAATACAATTGTGTAACTGGTACATAACCAGCTAACTTTAATTGTAATCGCTCTTACATGTAACAAATAAATATATATAGTCCTTAATTTACACTTATTCAGATTTATTGTCTCTATAATGTCAATAAATTTCCATATAATTTTAAAATCGGGTTACACTGTCATATATAAATAACGCATCAGCTATCACCGATGTAATACTCTGGAGATTGTGTAACCGGCTTCCACTCTCGCTTCAATGTATTTACCTTTTTATTTAAGTATAATCTGAGTATAAGTGGACCTACAAGGTGCAACATGCAATTGCACTTGGCTCCTTTGAAACGACTTTCACAAAACTTTCTAGCTGTTCTCGTTTTCTACATCGGCCAACAACCTGCGGTTTATTTTTTTATATATATATATATATATATATATATACTTGAGTGGCGAAAATGAATCAACTATTTTTCCTCAAGTCTTATACATCAAAATATAAATATTTATCACTCTTTAAAAGTCTTCTAAAGAATTTTAATCGGTTGGAAAAAAAATTTTTGAGATTTTCCAAAATTAAAAAAATTTCATTCTTTATTTTTTATCTTCATGTTTAATTTAAAATATTAGAAAAATTTATATTTATATTGAAATGCAAAATATTGGAAAATTTTATTTTTGCATTAAGAAGAAAAAATTTTTTTTTTGAAAAAAAAAAAATAATTTGTTCCAAATTTTATTTTTTAGCTGAAGAAATAAAAATTTAAGTTTGTTGCTGAAAAAAAATTTGGATAAAAATTCCCAATTTTAATTTCCAAATAAAAAAATTTTTTTTTCTACAAAAAAGTAAAATTTTGATTTTTTCAGCTAAAAAGTACAATTTTTGAAAAATAAGCCTATTTTTTCTAAAACAAAATTTTTTTTTCATTGTATGGATAATAAATCTTTCGATTTGGACAAATTTTGGTCAGAAGTTTTCTTTTATCAAAAAAAAAAAATAAAATTTTTTTTCAAAAATTCGCGATTTTTCCAATTTATCAATTTTGCTTTTGTAATATCTCGAACGCTTTTATAGATACAGGAATGACCTTTCATTTGTTTGAAAAAAGACACTTGGTGCTATCGAAAAAAAAAAAAAAATATTTGAAAAAAAAAATTTGAAAATGCCGTTATATTTTTAAGTTTAGTAGCCTGGATAGTAAAAACTGGGTAGGTGCTTTAATGGTAAAGTAAAAACTAGAGTTCATTTCATAAGATGTAATTTTTGACGTTAATTATGCAAATACCTATACGTTGATTATATGAACTACTTAATTATTATAATATTTGTTAAATAAATTTTTAACTAAAAAAATAAAATTTTTAATTAAATTAAAATAAAATAAAAAATATGCTAAATTAATTGAATAATTAAATTTTTATCAAAAAAAAAAAAATAAAATTTTTTTTCAAAAATTCGCGATTTTTCCAATTTATCAATTTTGCTTTTGTAATATCTCGAACGCTTTTATAGATACAGGAATGACCTTTCATTTGTTTGAAAAAAGACACTTGGTGCTATCGAAAAAAAAAAAAAAATTTGGAAAAAAAAATTTGAAAATTGCCAAATTTTGAATTTTTGAAAATCGTCGTTAAAATTTAGGCTCAATTTTTTCTATATAATCCCTTGTGTACTGATCTTAAAACATCCCGAAATTTTTGGAAGGGTTTTTTTTTTAAAAATACGAAATTTGAATTTCAAAAAAAAAATTTTTTTTTTGCAACTTCTAAAAAGCTTAAAAAATTTTGACCGATCTCTAAAAATTTTATGAAACCAATTTTTTCCAAAAAATTGATATATAATAAAATTATAATTTATTTAAATGTATTAATACTTTTTTCGTAGCATTATCTGTTATAGATATGATAATAATCCGTGAATTGGTTAAAAAAATAACTTAAAATTAAATATTACGTAAAAGCTTACAATAAAATAAAATCTTTCAAAAATTATGTAACATCATTCATTTGGACTACCCAAAAAACTTACGATATGCTCAACGATAAATAATTGATACAATAATAATTAAACTAAATAATCCAACAATGAAAATTTGTAATAAAAAAAAGCCATGGTGGGATTGAATGGAAGGATTAGTTACGAGTTATTTGGTAATTTAGATTTAGATAATAAATATTAATAGAAAAATAAAATTAAAGAGAGAAAGAAGAGTTCTATATTGAAAGAAACAAGTGAAGAAAGACGAAGAGGACAAGACGCATGCGTCACTGATCTCAAGGCCTCGATGTATTAGCTCTTAGCGTTCGCCTCGTGTTGTCCTACTTTCCTTCTCGCTCGGTCAACGACCCGACGTTCCTTCCCCCAACGCTAGGTAAATTTCCAAGATATAACAACTAATACATTCTCCCTTTCAACTATCATTGTCGCGCACGCGTCATTTTCCCCCACTTCAAAAATTTAGACGCTGATTGTAGTTTCGCGAGTCGCCAAATTGAATCGTGGCGCCACTGATCGCGAGTTTCCCACATGCTTGGATTCTGTTAACGTCGGCAATAAAGGGTACCCTCTCTTATCACCCCGCTATTTGCACGTCGCGCTCGCGAATTTCTCGACGTCGATAAGGAAGTTGTTTTTGCGGTTTTATCACTTGCTGTATTAATTACCGCGGAAAAATTATTAATTTAAATAAAAAATGGACGTTTTTTTTTTTAACTGTATCCGCAAATGAAAACTGGCGTCGTTTCACCCAGAATTGACCATCAGTATCTCTGTTATTAAGTACTCTAATTAGAATTTTGTTACTTGATTTAATTCTGAGGAATAATCATTAATTAGCGCCAGGAATTTGGTTTTCTTAAAAGTAAGAGAAAAAAGATGGGCGTAACGAATTAATTTGATTGGCTGCAACAAATTTTACGTTTATTTGTTTTTTGCAATCGAGTGAAGCTATCAGTAGACAAAAAAAAATCTAGATTAAATTATAAAACATAAGCATGAATGTATTCAATCCGGATTGATTATGCTGTACAATAAAGTTACGAATCAAAATTTATAAAAAAATTTGCTTAACAGGTTGGGATAGGTTTAAGACTCGCGTGGGCATACTATAATTTGTCTTAAAATTGTCTTGAAATTTTGTCTTGAATTTTGTCTTGAAATTTTGTCTTAAAATTTTCTTGAAATTTTGTCTTGAATTTTGTCTTGAAATTTTGTCTTAAAATTTATTTTGAAATTTTGTCTTAAAAATTTGTTTTGAAATTTATCTAGAATTTTTTGTTTAAATATGTCTTGATATTTT
This sequence comes from Cotesia vestalis, assembly GCA_000956155.1. Classification (NCBI taxonomy): domain Eukaryota; kingdom Metazoa; phylum Arthropoda; class Insecta; order Hymenoptera; family Braconidae; genus Cotesia; species Cotesia vestalis. The sequence goes on along the minus strand of JZSA01001960.1, from coordinate 5,318 downwards.
TATTGAATTTGATTTTGATATTTTGTCTTGAAATTTTGTCTTAAAATTTGTCTTAAAAATTTGTTTTGAAATTTTGTCTTAAACTTTGTTTTGAAATTTATCTAGAATTTTTTGTTTAAATATGTCTTGATATTTTTATTGAATTTGATTTTGATATTTTGTCTTGAAATTTTGTCTTAAAATTGTCTTGAAATTTCGTCTTAATGATTCATCAATAATGTCGGTCAATGCTAAATTTACAGACGTCAAATCGAATAAATAAAATCAAGTTGACGTAAACTTGCTGACGGAATAGGACGTAGCTTACGGAAATAGTTAGACAACAGTTGGGCTTATAACTAGCTTACGTCAAGTTAACGTTAACCTTGAGTGAACCTTTCGGACAATTTTAATTCATTTCAGCAATAGGTTTACGTAAAATTAAAATATTACGTACTGCACACAGAAAAAAAAATCAACTTGATTCAAGAGGAAAATTCTGGAACCAAAAATATAATTTTTATTGGAGCTTTTGTGGCTGGAAGGTTGAGATATTTATTTATTGATTTTAACTCTTGATTTAATAGAAATAAAGCACATTTTAAATTCGCAAAAAGTTGACAAAGAAGATATCTCAAATAACGGCAACTTAAAAGTACCGACGGTACCTCAGGTCATAAAATTGACCTTTTCCTGCATCCAAATATAATATGTTCCGAAATTATTGCATCTACAGTATTGTTGCTATTTTAAACAATTTTAAAGAGGGTAATTGTCTTGAATCAAGACAAAAAATTCTTAAATCAAGTAAAATTTCCTTAAATCAAGAATTTTTATACTTAAATCAAGAATATCAAAAAAAGTGACTTTAAAATCTTATCAGATGAAACAAAAATTTTATCTTCGAGCTAAAATTTTGTATCTAATGTATTTTAAATAGGATTAACTTGACTGTTGATATACGTACCTTCAAACTTTGAAATAAATTTTTCAAGACAGTAATTGGGTCTTTTATCTTAGGAATTACATTAATAAATATTAAAAAATAATTAATACATTTTTGAATTCAAATAAAACATTATTATAATTATTGTTTTTATTTTTTTGTTTTAGGTAAGTCCAACAACTTTTGATGATCTAGCAAAAGCTAAAAATTATTATCACCAATATGTAAGTTTTTCATCACTAATTACTGAACATTTTTGCTATTTATCCAAAAAAAAATTGTGTTTATTCATACACAAAAAAAAAATAAAAATAAAAATAACTATTTTAAAATTAATTGTATAAATTTGGATAATTGCTTCTTTGTACAGTACAATATCGTAAATTTAAAAATGTACAATTTTTATTTTTTTTTAAATTAAAAAAAAAAAATCTAAACATTATAAAAATTAAATTTTTTCTAATAATATATCACAAATATCAAAGCTTTAATATAAATTAAATTATTATCAACTTACATTCGTATATCCTTGAATTGCACACTCTAGGTGAGTGAACTCCCTACGATGCACTTTTATTTATAAATTCATACATATATCCATTTCTGATGACGAGCGAATAAATTTAAGAAAAACCTGAGACGCCGGTCAGAAATAAACTCAATAAATTTCCTTGAACTAATATTAAATAATCCAAATATTAACTCAGTAATTTTTCGAAAAGCTATCCCTCTTTTTTTAATCAAAAAAAAATTTTTTCAACTAATTTTCCTTATAGGAAAATTAAAAAAATCCAAATAAAATTAATAAATAAAATAAAAAATACCAAAGGACATTTATAACGCAGAAAATATCCAGTAAATAATAAAAGCTGACGCTTGCGCTGGAAAGATCCTGTCGAATGACCCCCTCCATTAATGTATCAACCCCTAAACGAGTATATCCCAACAAATCCTGATGAACAGTATCTCAACACGTTTTTGATTAAACGGATGCTCCTTGTCTTTTAATTAGTTGCATAATCCAATTAAAAGTTAATAAAAAAATTTCATAAAATAAAGATAACAATGTCAAATATATCGGACGAGTTTGTGAGTGAAAATTTGCCCGATAAAAAAATTAATGTGCCTAATTTGGATCCTGTTCAAGTCTGTGAAGTCACCATCGTTATTAACGAGCCAGAAAAAGTAAAATCTCAGCGATATTTTCGTGAAAGAGGTGCGTTAATAAATTTAATAAAATTTTTTGAGACAAAAATATTTTAAGCGGTAAAATTCTTTGATTGGAAAAAAAATTTGAAGGAAATTTTTTTTAATTTGAAATTGCTGAAAATTGGGGCTGAAAATTATTGAAGGAGAAATTTTTGCAGTGAAATAAAATTTAGGCTTCATATATTTTTAATTTAGGGAAATATTTATGTGAAGAAATATTTAATTGACAGTTTAATAAGGATTTAATGAAAGTTTTGATAAATAAAAAGGAAACCTGGATAATATCGAGGTTTATTAAATGGTAGTATCGATTTTCCACCGGTAAGCAGTTTCACGTGTTCACTGACATTGACATTGTCCCTGAGCTTAGCTCTTGCCATCTAGTGGACGTGAAACAACTCAATCTTGTATATATTCGCATTAATGTTTCGCATTAAAACCGTCCGATGACTCTGATGCTATGAAATTCGCGAGAAATTTCAAGAAAATAAATTCGGAAAATTTTTGGGATTCATTTTTTTTTAGAATTTTGAAGGTAGGATTTGAAATTTTTGGGAAAATTAAGCAAATTTTGGCGGAAAAAATGGGAAGCTTTGAATTTTAGTTACTTTAGTTACTTTAGTAACTTTGCTACTTCCCGTTAATACAAGCGGAAGACGCAAATTCCGTCATTGTGACTGTTTCTTCGTGAGAACCTTACGGTACCGGTGACTAGTTAATCGTGGGAGCAACGGGGGATAGACTTTTCAGGTCGATTTATGACGACATTTTATGTGCAACCATAAGGATCAACGGTCTAATCAAAGTATCGTCTAAATTTTTTTAAATGATCATTTTTTTGCTATAATAATTTATTGTCTAGCAATTTTTTGCTAAGAAAAATTAAATTTTTTAAGAACTCAAATTTTGAATAATTACAATTTTTTTTTTTATTACATTTTAAGTTACTTAAATTATTTAATTAGTCGCTCATGACCACAGCAGTTGTATAGCGACTTTAAATAATTTAAATTAAAAAAAAAAAAAAAAAAAAAAAAAAATTATTTGATACTTTTAATGGGCCGTAGAAAAATTCAAAGGAATAATTGCTAAATTTGGAGTAATTTCAAAAATAATATTTCAGGGTGCAAAAAAAAATTAAAATTAATTTAGCAGAAATTTTGTAATTTTTTTCATTTTTCTTACAAATTAATTATTGAGAAAATTTTTAAAATAAAAAATGCAATTTTTTAGAAATAAATTTTCGGAGTAATTAAATAAAAAAATAATTTTAATTCAAAATTTATTGATCTGAAAAATTGTATAATAAAAAATTTTTTTTTTGAATTTATTACTACACTTGAAAAAAAAATAAAAAAAAAAAAGAACAGTTATTCCCCGATATTTTTTTTAAACAAATTTTCTTGGGGATTATTGTACTTTTTTAATATTTTTTCTGGTAAAAAATTTTTCTATTTTTTTAAATTATAATTGATGATAATAATAAATAGGTAATTTTTGCAAAATTGGATATGTAAAAATGCAAAACACGGTTTTAATTAAAAATTTCATTTTTATTTGTTTATTTCACAAAATTATGTGTATATAAATTACATGAGCCTTCGAGGAAAAAATTACAGTTAAATTTTGATGTATTTAATATTTTAAACCTTATTTCATTTTTTATTTATTTTATCTACTAAAATTCCGGGAATCTGGGTTAAAATTACTCAAATTTTATTAAAATTACAATTTTCTAATTTAATCGTTTATTTTGTAAGTTTTGTCTATGAAATTGTAATTTTTTTTTTTAATTTGGTATTAAAATTTTTTTTTTTGTTTAAAAAATTTTTTTATTAAATTAATTTTTTTATTGAATTAATTTTTTTTTAAATTAATTAAAAAAAAAAAAGAATTCACTTGCATCAAGTAAATAATTTCAAAAAACTTCATCTTTTTAATGTAATTAAAAAAATTCTTAAAATAAAAAATTTTTCTTGGTTAAAATAAATTTTATTTGATAAAAAAATTTTTTTTTACAATAAAACTTTTCAAAATAATTTTTTTTAGGTTTAATAATTTTTTTCTTGATTCAAATTAATTTTTATTTTCTGTGTAATTTTACCATTATATTAAATATATAATAAATTATTTAAAAAAAAAAATGTATGCATAAATTATGAAACTCAATAAATAGATTTTAAACCTAAAATTTCATAAGATTACCACATAATTAATTTATAAAAATACCAATAGTCGCGTAATAATAAGAGTTGGTCACTGTCATGCTTCATATAGATTATATATTATATATACATAAGTTGTTTTTATATTATACGGTCCGGGTTAGGTGTCTGTGGAATAGTAATAGAGTAGAGGCGAATGTGCCGTTGGCCTACATACTTTTTTATGTAAACAACTCAATTTACTAACTCGAAGGTATTTCAATGTGTTTTTAAATTTTATCCGAAAATACTTAGTTACGCAACGCGACTAAAATTAAAGCGAGTCTACAGAACATTATTCCAATTTTTTGTTTAAAATTTCTGATTGACCATCATCCGTACACGTGACGGATTTTATAGATTTTATAAATTTTATAAATTTTATCAATTATTCTATTAAAGTGCGTGTTTAAGTAAATTTACGATAAAAATTAAAAATATTATGTCATAATCAATATTCCTGTTTTTAAGAGATAAAAAAAAATAAATAATAGTACTACTTTGTAACAGAGCAGGGTCTACGTCCGCTATTGAGGTCTCCATCATCGTGATTTTTTTTAATTTTTTTTTTTTTTTTTTTCATTCTCTCTTACTCAACATTCATATAATATACATACATCAATACGACGTAGTCTCATTTTACAGTATTGTATTCTTTTTAAAAAAACAGTTATTGTTAACAAAATTTTTAAATTCGCTAATTTTATTAGCAAAAATTTTTTTTTCGTTGAAAATTGCAAAAAAAAAAATTTTTTTTAATAAAAACAAAAAAATTACTAAATAAAAAATTTATCAAGTTAAAAAAAAAATTTTTTTTTTTAATTAAAAGTTGCAAGAAAATTTTTTTTGTAATTAAAAAAAAAAATTTATTGATTAAAAAAAAAATTTTTTTAATTAAAAATTGCAAATAATAATTTTTTTCAATAAAAACAAATTTATTAAATCAAAAAAAATTTTTTTTAATAAAAAAAAAATTTATT
>JZSA01001958.1:0-22101 GCA_000956155.1 Cotesia vestalis | reverse complement strand
GTTACACTCATCGAGACCTTTCATTTGAGTACCCACATCAATTTTTCATATATTTATATATTTTATATATATGTATATATGAAAAATATATAAAAATGCATGTGGGTACTCAGATGAAAGCTCTTGATGAGTGTAACATCAGGATGAGCTTATATATTTAAAAATATCAAAAATTAACGAATATTAATTTTTTGTACGGTGAAAAAAAATTAACACGTTTATTTAATTTAAAAATTTTATTGACTTATTTAATTTTCTTGAATTCGGTTCGTCTAACTGTAAAACGTTGTGTCTAAGTCACTGATTTAGTTGAAAGTCCGCGGCAATAGGAATAGGTTAGGTCGTGGTTATCTATTTAGTGTTTAGAGCACACGTGACGCCTGCCGGGATTTAGTAATCCTTGAGGTAGCTGGAGTTAAACAAATTTCCCACGAAAATTAAACTCCTGGATAGCATCGACCTGAAAACAATCTCAAAAATGATCATCATAGTTTAAATATACCTACATAATAGCTACCATTGTATAGAAGCTTATATGCATACTCGTTTAGTATTGGAGCGTGTTGATTTTCAAATGCAAGCAGTGTCTTAGTCTGCCCGAGAATCTGACGCGGAAATAGTACCTAGTGCATAGATAACATGGTTTGCGGTTACCCACGGTACATCAGTCGTCTTTTCCAGTGACCAATGTGCGTTGGCGTGGTCGCGTATTCACTTAACATCGATACCGAGGTTAGGTGGGTCACTGAACTCAACACCCTGTACTCTCTGCTCTTTACTCACTAAAGACCTGTTTTTGCACTAACATTATACAGTTCTATATTACGCTACACACTCCTACATATATTCTAAATTTTGCTTGATTATAATTACTAATTTTTATTTATACATCATATATACTTTTTTTTTCTAACATGTTATGTAAGAAAATCATTGACCGAATAAATTTAATTGCTTCTAGTCTCATTTTTGTGTTACATAATCAATTTATTATTTGTTACATATTTATTAATAAATTTTCACTTCTTTAATTATTTAAAAAATAAAATTATATTTTTTTTCTTGCAGGTTTCATACATTAATTAATTATTTAAAAATTAAAAAAATTTTAATCAAGAATAAATTTTTTAAAAATTTATATCAAAAATGTCAATAATTAAAAAATGGCATCGTATCTCGTCAACTAATGATATTTTTAAAGATATAAGCTCATTTCTGTGTTACACTCATCGAGACCTTTTATTAGAGTCCCCACATGCAATTTTTTATATATTTTATATATATCACAAATATCATATATATCAAAAATATAAAATATATGAAAAATTGCATGTGGGTACTCTAATGAAAGGTCTTGATGAGTGTAACATCGAGATGAGCTTATATATTTAAATTTATCATTAGTTGATAAAAAACAATGTAATTTTTTAATTATTGACATTTTTAAAGATATAAGCTCATCCTGATGTTACACTCATCGAGACCTTTCATTTGAATACCCACATGAAATTTTTTATATATTTTATATATATCACAAATATCATATATATCAAATATATAAAATATATAAAAAATTGCATGTGGGGACTCTAATAAAAGGTCTCGATGAGTGTAACACAGAAATGAGCTTATATCTTTAAAAATATCATTAGTTGACGAGATACGATGCCATTTTTTAATTATTGACATTTTTGATATAAATTTTTAAAAAATTTATTCTTGATTAAAATTTTTTTAATTTTTAAATAATTAATTAATGTATGAAACCTGCAAGAAAAAAAATATAATTTTATTTTTTAAATAATTAAAGAAGTGAAAATTTATTAATAAATATGTAACAAATAATAAATTGATTATGTAACACAAAAATGAGACTAGAAGCAATTAAATTTATTCGGTCAATGATTTTCTTACATAACATGTTAGAAAAAAAAAGTATATATGATGTATAAATAAAAATTAGTAATTATAATCAAGCAAAATTTAGAATATATGTAGGAGTGTGTAGCGTAATATAGAACTGTATAATGTTAGTGCAAAAACAGGTCTTTAGTGAGTAAAGAGCAGAGAGTACAGGGTGTTGAGTTCAGTGACCCACCTAACCTCGGTATCGATGTTAAGTGAATACGCGACCACGCCAACGCACATTGGTCACTGGAAAAGACGACTGATGTACCGTGGGTAACCGCAAACCATGTTATCTATGCACTAGGTACTATTTCCGCGTCAGATTCTCGGGCAGACTAAGACACTGCTTGCATTTGAAAATCAACACGCTCCAATACTAAACGAGTATGCATATAAGCTTCTATACAATGATAGCTATTATGTAGGTATATTTAAACTATGATGATCATTTTTGAGATTGTTTTCAGGTCGATGCTATCCAGGAGTTTAATTTTCGTGGGAAATTTGTTTAACTCCAGCTACCTCAAGGATTACTAAATCCCGGCAGGCGTCACGTGTGCTCTAAACACTAAATAGATAACCACGACCTAACCTATTCCTATTGCCGCGGACTTTCAACTAAATCAGTGACTTAGACACAACGTTTTACAGTTAGACGAACCGAATTCAAGAAAATTAAATAAGTCAATAAAATTTTTAAATTAAATAAACGTGTTAATTTTTTTTAACTGTACAAAAAATTAATATTCGTTAATTTTTGATATTTTTAAATATATAAGCTCATCCTGATGTTACACTCATCAAGAGCTTTCATTTGAGTACCCACATGCATTTTTATATATTTTTCATATATACATATATATAAAATATATAAATATATGAAAAATTGATGTGGGTACTCAAATGAAAGGTCTCGATGAGTGTAACATCGGGATGAGCTTATATCTTAAAAAATGTCAATATTTCACAAGATAAAAGATCGGGACACAAAATTTTTCTTATCCTCTTAATAATATAGATTATTATATATATTTAATCTCAAAAAATATTTTAGATTAATAATTCATTATCCTTTATGTAAATATCGGATTCTACAATTAAAGATTGAGATTTAAAATACATTTGTATTTATTAAAAAAATTTTTAATTTAAATTAAATCCAAATTTTTAAATAAATAAAAAAAATTTTAACAATGTTTAATTAAAAATTACTTAAATAAAATCCACATATTACGTTATTTAATTAAATTGACTAAAAGTGGTATATATGATGATCTGATGATACTTTCTCTCTATTTAAAATAAAACTCTCACCTAATGACTCGAATCGGAGACAGCAACACGACCAAGCAAGTCACTGACTGTCAATAATCACCGATAAATAATTATATTATAAATAATATATAATAAAAAACTAAAAAATACGAATTACAATGGCTTTCACTGTAAATTTACTTTCTCCTGAGAGAGGCGTCATTGTCCATTGTCTACTCATTAAACTCTCTCGACCTGAACCTTTTAACTCTCGCTGTTTGATTCCCTACCAAACAAGTTAAATTGAATTTATGAAAGTGCACTTTTTGCATTAGATTATTCTTAATTATTCTTAAGAGCCGGGTTTGGGAAAAATTATAAAAAAATAGAAGAAAAATTATAAAAAAAAAAAAAAAAGAGATTTTATTGGAAAAAGGGAGCGAATAAAATAAGGATTTTCCGGGTATACGGAAGATATGTGGATATAGAGCAATATGGTTAGCAATAATCGAGGTGATTGACCGGCGTCCAGTTGCGTTCACTAACCTCACGTTGGCAACTTCTTCCCACCACCCTCTCTACTCGCAATTTACCTTCTCCCTCTATCTCTTACTCTCTCTTACTCTCCTGTTTGCTCTCCTTTCATTTTGTTCACTCTGTGCTATTGTAGGACGTGTCGATTCTCATATATATGTCCTATGTATGCACAATGTACAATGTACAAATACAATACACTGAATGTGTGTAACCCCGTAGGTGTAGTGTGTCGCTCTAATCAATTTGGGGCGTTTGTTCGATCTGTAACACATTGTACCGGGTAAGGAAGTTCGTACCGTTTATTATTCCATAAAATAATTCTTTGGAATATTTTGCACGACTCATCAAGCGAAGCGTTACGATAGAAAAAATTTTTTTGGCATGTTTGTCAATAAAAATTTACTTCTATCGAAATATTTAATTTTTTGGAGCAAGAGACTGAATTTTCTTAAAACAAAAAGATTTTCTTGACTTAAATAAATTTTCTTGGATCAAGATACGTATTTTTTAAAGTGAGAAAATTAATTTTGTTGGAATAAGTAAAATTTTTTGTCAAAAAAAAATGTTTTTTTCGCTCAAGAAAATGATTAGGAAAAATATTTTCTTGGCACAAGTGAATCTTTTTTTTTTTTTGAAAAAAAAAAAAAATTTCTTGACTGGAGAACAAATTTCATGGCTCAACAAAATTTTCGGGTGCCTGAAGGAAGACCGAAGTTGTGTTGGCCGAAGTAAAAATTTTTCTTGAAATTCTATTCTTGGTAGAAGTGATCGTTTCTTAATTCAAATTATCATAAATACTTGACACAATAAATTTTTATATTTGATCAAGATTTTTAGATACTTTAGGGAAGCAGCGACACCTACTTCAGCTGAGAAAAAAATTTTCTCACCTTGAGAAAATTTTTCTCTTGAATATTTGATACCCATTTTATATTATTTTAGCGTGCAATTATACATATTTAATGAAAAAAAAAAAAAAATGATGAAATATTATTTGATCTTCCCATTTGACATATTAATCAATAAAAATATTAATGAAAATTTACTTCTATCTTTATATTTAATTTTTTGGAGCAAGAAAGAAATTTTCTCAAGACAAGAAAATTAACTTCTATCAAGAACTAAATTTTTTGGAGCAAGAGGCTGAATTTTCTGAAAACAACAAGATTTTCTTGACTTAAATAAATTTTAAGTCAAGTCGCAATTAAATAAGCTTCATGAGTCGTGCACTTTTGGATTCTCCAAGCATTTTTTTAAAATAAATTAACACGTCGAAAAAACCACAAGATACTTTTGTCCGTCTATATTCAAAAATTTATTTACGACCGGTGATAAGACAAATTTTGAGAAAATAAATAGTTTTGTCGTCGTAACTCAACATGCAATTCTAGCTCGTTCGTCAAACTATGTCATTTGGATAGGAAAAAGTTCTACAGAGTTAACAACTTTTATTTACCCGAGTCCCGTGTCTAATTGTCATTTTAAGGTAACACAGAAACTGTGAGTTTAAGCAGCAACATTAACCTAACTGGTCAATCGACATCCTTTGCTTTTAAAACTAACTCTTACTGTTAGTTACTGAACATATTTTAAAATTTAAATGACGTCGCCCATCAACCGAGCCCTTTTGTCACTGGGTATCTCAAATGTGAATTGATGAGGGTCTACTACTCTACTATTATGCACAGTTCGCTACAGTTATACCTAACCCTATGAATTTAAGTAATAGATTTCTGTGCTATAACCTTGCGCAAATCTATTCAAACTCTTTCGCAAATTTATTTCTTGTGATTATATGGAACTTTAGAAGTTAAATACCTCAAGGATATTTACCTAAGGGTCTACGGCATTTATACCTGCGTCAAAATTTTTCAAATTTGGTCCTAGAATTTATTTACATTTTTAAAAAAATTTTTTTAAGCCAATTTTTAAATTTTTCTGTTTAATTTAAATTATTGATTGAAATGAATAAATTTCGATAAAATGAAAGAATAAAAAAAATTTTTAAATTGAAAAGTCAAAGTGGATCGAAGCTCGATGACTTTCGATGAAAAAGCGAGTCGAATTGAACTCTCAATCGGTTCCCGAAGATTCTCGATTTCGTGAGCAGGGTGGTGGCAGGCATCAAGGAGCGATGAACTCGGTCACCGGGCAACAAACTGCAAGCCAATGTAGGCATCCACCGACACACCTTTCCATGTGCACATGTGCTAATACATCATTCCTTTTTGTGTGTGTATGTATCAGTACATACGTTTGTAACTTACACAAAACAACAAAAACACGTGAACATATTTACAAGATTGAAAACGTGACGGCTGACTGGACTGTATTTTTTTTTTTTTTTTTTTTTTTTTTATAATTATAATTAATTTATCGATTGATTGATTGATCATGAGAATAAGTATAAAATTTTCAGTCAAAATTTTATGGCTAAAATTTTCGCTCAAAATTTTATAGCTAAAATTTTCTGTTAAAATTTAACACAATAAATGTAAAATTTACAAATAAAAATGTTAAATATTTAATACAAAAATTTTTAACACAAAATTTTTCGACGCAATGACGGAAAATTTTTTTACTGTCAAGTATTCCGTACTAATTCCTTCTATCATTTTAATAAAGTCAGATTACATAATTATAAAATTCGAGAACATGTAATGGTGATAGTATATTTATAAATACACAATGAATCACATAAAAAAGAACGAGATGTAAAGAGAAGACTCTCGAATGTTTGAGATTACGTGGATCTTTTCTGGGCGTCATGAATAGCGGTCTATATCGTGTTCGAGTGGAGTGAAGTTGAGTTGAGTCGACGCTTGGCTCTGGAACGACGCACGACATTTGTCGTAAACAATTCATTAACTCCATTCTTCACGTCCAGAGTGCACGTTTGGGGTCGACGACCCGGTTCATATATAAACACTTACCGGATGGAGTAAAACAAGTGTATATTAGCCAATAATCATCCAGTGCCTATTTTTATAGTATAACACTGATAGAAAGGCAGTCTTGATTCGCGACCTTCCTATTACTCAGCTTGTGATTCAAAAATTCAATTTTTGACTTGAAATATAATTCCTCAAAATTAAATCTCTGCTTAGGAGAAGATTTAGCGACCATGCGCCACCTAGCGGAGTTTTTTAGTACTACTGGGTATATAAAAATTAAATACGAGCAGATATGAATATATTGGGCTTAATTAAGGCATATTAAGCCACATGAAGACGTTTAAAAAATTATTAATATTTTTTTTTTTGGGTCAGTATTGTCATTGATAAAATAAATTTGATAGAATGTGAAAAATGAAAAGAATATTGTAAAAAAGAATGTTGAAATAATAAAAAAGATGTAAGAATTCCGTGGACGCAATTACCCTGAGCAGTAACTACGCTCGTCTGGCGAACGGTGAAAAAGCCCGTAGTCTAACCGTTGCTGCATAGCACGTTGACGTCGGGCGCTAGTGTGGGTTACCTGGTTAGTGACCGGGCAACCGAGTTCACTGGCATCAGCCCTCTTCCTGCAGCTTGGCTAATCCCAATCTCCTCGCCAACAAAACAAAGACAGAGTATATACAAGAAAGCTACTTGTTCTTTTGTTGATCTTCCACGCATAAATGTATATATATATGTATATATACGTATAAATATAAATAATACCACCGAGAGAAAATAGTTATGATGAGAGTTTGACTTTGAATTTTAATGTGCAATAATGGGATTTGTTGTGTAGATCCTCGTGTGAGCTATTGCTATTGCTATTACTTCTTCGTTCTAAGGTTTAAAATAGTCGTACATAGATATATATGTGAAATACACGGGTTAACGATATCACGTAAATTGCAGGTCGTTGCCTTTAAATCTTTCTCTTTAGTTTTACGCGAAAGTGCTTTCGCTGTAATTTCTCACATGCTTGTTATCTCTATGTAGATCAAATAAGTTTTAATTTTCTTTTTTGTTACAAAAAAAAAAGATAAATTAAAGAAATTTAAAAAATTTAAGAAATTAGAAAAAAAAAAAATTTTTTTTTTTTAATTTAAAAGAAAAAATCATAAAAAAAAATTAAAAGAAAAGAAAGACATAATATGTCTTATAGTTTATTTTATTGAGTATATATTTTAGATTTAAATAGTTCTGTGACAGCCGATAGGTGGCGAGAAGTAGTCTAAAATTTTCACTTGTAAAACGGTAGATTAAGCGATTTATATTTTATATTTACTTTTAAATTTTTGGTTGTAAATTTTTTTTCTCTAAAAATTTATAAATATCTTGTATATTATTTTTTATAAATTATGTATAACACGAAACAATTAATATTTTTATTATGACTTAAGTTTAATGGACAGGAATCATAAAAAGTAATAAAAATTATTTTTGTATTAGTTTTTTCCTTAAAAATACTTTGATTATAATTTACTATTTTATTTTTAAGCTAGAATAGAAAATTAGACACAGAAAAAAAAATTTCTTGACTAAAAAACAAAATTCTTGGTCACTCAAAAAAATAATTAGGAAGAAAAATATTTTCTTTGCTCAACACGAAAAAAATAAGATTACACTGGATATCATCCCAGAATATACTCAGTGATATCTGTGGTGAAAAAAATCCAGATTATACTGGATGATATCTTGATTATACTCATTATAATCTGGATTATACTCATTATAATCTGGATTATACTAGCTACTATCTAAAAAAAATTTCACTGAGTATAATCTAGGATGATATCCAGTGTAATCTTGTTTTTATCGTGACAAATTTTTTTTTGTGGATTAAATTTTTTTTTTAAATTGTAAATTTACTTTTTGAATCTTGAATTTATTTTTACGACAATTTTAAATATATTTTTAATGGCAATTTTTAAGAAAATAAAATACTTAATTTTTTTATGCTTAAAATTTAATATAATATAAATAAAATAATGAATGATAAATGTAACTGTACTTAAACAATACGTTGATAAACATATGCGTGGAAGTGTCGAACGTGCGTGCGTAAGAGTGACATGAATGACATAATGTCGATGACTGCGTGACTCCTATATACTTGGAGTGGCCGTCGACCCTATGATACAAATTACATGCTTTTTTTTTTTTGTGTATAATTATTTTACTTTTATATTAAATTATTGCTCGCTGAAATTTAATAAAAATAACAACCAATACTTTCATGATGAATAATTTAACAACCAATGAATCATTTTAAAATTTTACTTTGCTTAAAAAAATACCAATTATTTTTTTTTTTTTAATAAATCTTATTTAATTTAAATTAGGTTGGACGACCTTTTTTTCTAAATATAAACAAATTTAGATATGACATATCAATGCATGTAATATTATATAACTTAAAAAAATTTAAACATTTATATCTCATGAATAAACACAACCAATTGATCACGTTCTAATTAACTTTATGATTTAAGTCTTAAAGTGTTTACATTTAAGCTAAAAGGTAAAATAAATTATATACACACTTGGGTATGTTTGTTATTTTTTTGACCCACATTATTTGGAGTCATTGCTCGCGATCGCTTTTATGTTTTAATAAAATTTAAACATTTTTATCTTATAATTATATTTAATTTTTTTTTTTTGTTAAAAAAAAATTTCTTGCATTGATAGAAGAATTTAGTTCTATTTAATTAATTTTAGTAACAGTTACTAAATGATTTAGTAACAAACCTTAAATTATCAAATTTTTTTTTAGGGATTAATTAAATTAAATGTTCTCAATTTAATGAAAATATTGCGTCAAAATTAAGCCGACAATTAAAATAAAATAACGAAGCCCCTACAAAGTACAAATAGTAAAGCTAAAATCCTTTGTTCATTTAATACGCGTCAATAATCTTATCCGTTAGGTTGTAAGATAAAAGAAATAGTAAAAATAAAGAAGAGCAATCAGTTGAATAGAGGTGAGGTCAGTTGGTATATAAACTATTGTGAATTAAAAAGCTAGGTGCACTGAGAAAACCGTTTGTTTGATTTAAATTTGTTCACAGAAAAAAAGGTTCACTTGAGCCAAGAAAATATTTTTTTTCCTAATTATTTTTTTGAGTGAAAAAAAATTTTTTTTAACAAGAAATTTCTCTTATTCCAATGAAATTAATTATCTTGCTTTAAAAAATACGTATCTTGATCCAAGAAAATTTTTTTAAGTCAAGAAAATCTTGTTGTTTTGAGAAAATTCAGCCTCTTGCTCCAAAAAATTTAGTTCTTGATAGAAGTTAATTTTCTTGTCTTGAGAAAATTTCTCTCTTGCTCCAAAAAATTAAATATAAAGATAGAAGTAAATTTTCATTTATATTTTTATTGATTAACATGTCAAATGGGAAGATCAAATAATATTTCATCATTTTTTTTCATTAAATATGTATAATTGCACGCTAAAATAATATAAAATGGGTATCAAATATTCAAGAGAAAAATTTTCTCAAGGTGAGAAAATTTTTTTCTCAGCTGAAGTAGGTGGCGCTGCTTCCCTAAAGTATCTAAAAATCTTGATCAAATATAAAAATTTATTGTATCAAGTATTTATGATAATTTGAATTAAGAAAAAAATTACTTCGACCAAGAATAGAATTTCAAGAAAAATTTTTACTTCGGCCAACACCACCTCGGTCTTCGTTCAGACACCCGAAAATTTTCTTGAGCCATGAAATTTGTTCTCTAGTCAAGAAATTTTCCTTTTTTTCAAGAAAAAAAAGTTCACTTGAGCCAAAAAAATATTTTTCTTCCTAATTATTTTCTACCAAATACTATTTTGTTTTGGTTTATTTGATTGAATTCGCCGATTTATTTAATTCAAATTTTGTTAATAGTTAACAAATCTCGTTTTAAATAAATCATAAGACGTTTGTGTCGCTATTGTCGCTATTTGAGTTATCGTAATTTTAATACCTTTATCGTTGTCTGTTATAATTGAGTAATTTTTTATAAATACATAAATTTTTGATGAATTTAATAATGAAAAAAAAAAACTATAAAAATCCAACTCGGATCTAATAATTTTAGTTTATTAGAAGATACCCCAATATAAATTATATAAATAAACTCATCCTCATTGCTTTCATATCCCTAAAAATATGTCAGATATTATTTACTATATTACAGAGCATGATTTCTTTATCGACATTAAAATATCACATTTGTTTATAGTTAAAAAATCTGATTTGACTGAAATAAATGATTTTAAAGTATTAAAGAAATATTTTTTAACTATAAATAAATAACTATTTTATTAAAATAAATACACTGAATAAACCATATCTTTGTCTCAAATAAATTCATTTAATTGTGTCAAATAAGTATTAGTTGGTGGGATTTAAATAAGAAATTTCTTTATAATAAACGAGTCTCCGATTCTAATAAATAATTTTCTCTTTATAAAAATGAAATCAAAGTATTTCGATTTCTCTATGTAGATCACTGATGGCAATTCTAACAGGAGCATGTGATAACAAAACAAACACACAGGAGTTGAAAAATACGTCAACGAGGAAGAATAAAAAGAAGAAGCACAGGACGAGATAAAGAGAAGGGAGTTAATCGTTTGAGAGAGGGGAACGCATCCTCGGGGCCGTCCTAACGGTAGGGCGGGTCACTGGACGCGATGCAACTCTTTGCGAGCTTGCGAGTAAGGCCAAAGACTCTTTTATATCTTATGCACTCAAGTGCAATGCCCTACCTAAGTTTATTGCTCTATGCTGCCCTTTATATTTCGCCAATAATTATTCTAATTTTTTTTTTTATCAATTTTTTTTTCTTTAAAATTCAAAATTATGATTAATTAGCATGCCTAGGGGTTAATTTAATTTTTTTTTAATTTTATTACAAATTATAATAATTTTTTTAGTTAAAAAAAAAATTAAAAAAAAAAATGATATTGATATTTAAAAATTTTTTTAGTTTAAAACAAATTAAACTAGATTAATAAATTCTGAGTCTACTGAACTCTCGTAATGGGGTTCGTTGATCCTGCAACTGAGGTTCTCGATGTTCATGACCGAGAGACTGGACTCTTTGCGATTCTTAGGACGATGACCCTGTTAATGCTTACCAGCAATATATACTAGCAGTATACAGAGAGAGAAATTTATTAGATAAAAATAAGAACATTTTATTTAAAATAATAAATTAAATAATTTATTAACTTATACTTTTGTAATTAGGCTTACATTTTAATTTAATTGAATAAATTTTTTTTTTTTTTACCGAATTTATACTCAATTGACCCAACAAAAGGAATATTGATAAAATAATAAATATAAATATGTTTCTCAACGATTACTTCATCAAATCTAACTAGTAATTTAATAGTAGGCTAACGGTTTTCATTTCAATTTAATTATGGTGATAACCTACTGATCGCTGTAACGTGAGTCATTAAAGATACTACATGTGTATGTTTTTTTTTTTTTTTTTTTTTTTTTTTTTTACTATTTATTGATATATTAATTAGACTTTAGTAATAGTTACTAAATAATTTAGTAACAAACTTTAATATTAATTTCATTATTGAAAAAATTTTTTCAATAATTTAAAAATCGCTAAAAATTTTCCAGAAAAAAAATTAATACATAAAAATAACTCTTCTATGAAAATTCATTTATAATATGAATTGTAAACCAATTACAGAAATAAAGACACTAAATGTATATCTATATAGATAATTGTAAATCGTAGGTCGTTGCGCCTAGCGTCGTTGAACCGCGAAGAGCCCACGTTGAGAGTCTCAATAACTCTAGAGTAAGCTTATATATACATACAAGTATACATACAATGAGAGCAAAAATGAAGATAGAGCTACAAAGCTTCTGTCCGACAATAAAAAGAGTCGAGTGAGAAACAACGTGGGAAGCACGCGAATAATCGAACGTCAAGGTAAGAGTCTACGGCTCTTGTGTATAGCAATGTTGATATATATGTATATATATATATGCAGTGTGCATTACTATACATGTATACAGCATACAGTAGTAAGTAGAAGAGAAATGATGCAAAGAAAAAGGAAAGAGTGCTAAAGTTTGTTCCACTAGCCGCGGCCTCGAGATGCCCTGCTCCCCATTGCCACTTTTAGCAGATGCATACGTGTATAAGTCGATCAAACCTTTTATTTTTATTTTTTTTTATTAATATAACAATTTCATTTGATTTAACTACACCCACTCATTTTTTTCTTTCTTTATACTGTCTTTAGATTTAACCTTTGGTTTTATTTGTTTATCGATCACACTGATAGAGGGATTTAGTACGGGTTTAGTAAGTAAATTTTTAGTCATTTATTTGGGAGAAAAAAATATCTTTTAACTATTAATATTATTCGTTACAGTTCAATAAATTAGTTTTTATTCTAAATAAATTTTATTGATATAAACAATCCCTTATACATGGAAATGAATAAATAATATTTAGTAAAACACAGAGAGAAAAATTTTTTGACTGGAGAACAAAATTCTTGGCTCAAGAAAATTTTCGGGTGCATGAAGGAAGACCGAAGTTGTGTTGGCCGAAGTAAAAATTTTTCTTGAAATTTTATTCTTGGTCGAAGTAATTTTTTCTTAATTCAAATTATCATAAATACTTGATACAACAAATTTTTATATTTGATCAAGATTTTTAGATACTTTAGGGAAGCAGCGTCACCTACTTCAGCTGAGAAAAAAATTTTCTCACCTCGAGAAAATTTTTCTCATGAATATTTGATACCCATTTTATATTATTTTAGCGTGCAATTATACATATTGAATGAAAAAAAATGATGAAATATTATTTGATCTTTCCATTTGACATGTTAATCAATAAAAATATTAATGAAAATTTACTTCTATCTTTATATTTAATTTTTTGGAGCAAGAGAGAAATTTTCTCAAGACAAGAAAATTTACTTTTATCAAAAACTAAATTTTTTGGAGCAAGATGCTGAATTTTCTCAAAACAAGAAGATTTTCTTGATTTAAATAAATTTTGTTAGATCAAGAAATGTATTTCTTAAAGCAAGAGAATTAATTTTGTTGAAATAATTAAAATTTCTTGTCAAAAAAAAATTTTTTTTTCGTTAAAAAAAATAATTAGAAAGAAAAATATTTTTTTGGTTCAAATGAACCTTTTTTTCTGTGTAGCTAAAAGAACGTTCTCTTGCTTTTACTACTAAGGAATCTACTTAAAACAGCTAATTATTAATCCATATATAAATTGAATAATTTCTAATACTACTTTGTTTGTCAACATAAACTTATCTTGCAGAGATTTGTTGATTATCATGACACACTTATTCTTTTTTTTATTTCTTACTACTTATCAATCCACGGACAGAAAAAAATTCAGAATGAAATTGTAACGTAACTTAAAATCATCATTCATTAAACTATACGTGTACTTTAATGTAATTAAAATGCATACTTTTGCCCTTCGGCTATTATCTCGGCATTAAACTCTACAAATAGATAAAATAAAATAAATTGAAGAAAATATTAACAAAACCTTAATTAAACGTTTCATTTTATAAAAAACGACAACCAAAAAACAGCTTAAAGATAAAAAATACATAACAATAAACTGTACACGTGTCGTTTTGTTTGTACATATATTTATTTATTTATATAAAAGCGCGTCCGCTGCAGGTTCAGTGACATCACACACGCATGTGCGTGACGCTCATTGCGCACCGTTATATCCATATTATCCATAGCTAGCCATAGTATAGCGCCTGCTACGGAAGTGTATTGTACTCTACTCGTATCTTTGCCATCATCGGCGGCAAGAGAATACTGAAGTAGAGTCATTTCGATACGACGCATCAATAATTATCCAACACTTGCATCAATTTAATAAGAAGACATAAATACGCTGAGGAAAAATAAGTTAATTTAAAAAAAAATTGACATTTTTGTGACTAGAAATCAATTTTAAACAATTTTAATTTTTATCACAACTTTGCTCAAATTTTTTTGATAAAAAAATTTTTTTTTCAGTGTGTAATAACATTTGTAAGAATTTTTTTTATTTTTATCGTAAATTAGAAAATATGAAGCCAAAAAAATAATTTTTTTTTACAAAAAAAAATCAAATCGTAAAAAAAAAAATAAATATTTTTATTTTGATGATTTTTGAGTATTAAAAAAAAAATTATTTATAAAATTTGTGAGCTACACGGAAAGATCAAAATTACACTGGATATTATCCCAGATTATACTCAGTGATTTCCGTGATAAAAAAAAAATTCCAGATAGTGTAATCTGGATTATACTAGTTACTATCTGAAATTTTTTTTTACTTAGTAAAATAAGGATTTTAAAATTTTAAAATTTTAAATAAAATAAATGCATAATATATAATTTTTAATTCAAAATTAAAAATAAATATATAAAGTATGAACTTTTGAATTAAACGAACTAAATATATATTAATAATTTTACCTTGAACCCCGCTATTGGTCGTTGATACAAGTGCATTCATATTCAATGGATAAAAATATGATACGAGAGGGACGAGACAAAGGGGACACGCGACATGAAAAGGAGTCTGTTTTCATTCGGATATCTCGTATCGTATGACATGTTTTTTTAGTTTTTATTTTCTTGAGTCAACGATTTTGTCATTATTCATTATATATTACATTGCTAACGAGTATAATATGTATTATTCATTTTCATTATATTAATAATAAAAAGAAGAAATAAATAAATAAAAAATTAGAATGACAATACAAAGAAAAAATAAGCGACAATATGATATTGATTGTATCATGAACGTCGTTTGGTTAGAATATTTAATTCTCAACATTTACAATATTTTTTATTCAGATAATTTATTCTAACCACGTCAGCGAAAATTAAACTCTAGTGAATTTATTATTATTTTTTTTTTTTTTTTTAGTTTGGTAATTAAAATTGTTAAGCAGTTAATTAGTTTTATTCTATTGATTACGCGCTTATCAATAATTTTATATTTAATGGAAAAATATTGATAAAAAATATCAATGACTAATTATCACAAAATATTTTATAAATTCCACGATTTTTAAAATTAGGATGAGATAAAAGTTGTCGTTAATGATTTATTTATTTATTGGGCAATCAATAATGTCAATTATTAATGATGTAATATTTTTAGGAAGAGAAAAAGTAAGAAGAATTATTTTTTTTAAATAAATAATTGATCAAAATTTTATAAATAATTTTTTTTTAATAAAAAAAATCATTAAAATTTTATAAATAATTTTTGTTAATAAAAAATATCATTAAAATTTTATAAGTAATTTTTTTTAACAAAAAATATCATCAAAATTTTATAAACAATTTTTTTTAATAAAAAAAATCATCAAAATAAAAATCTAAAATTTTTTGGTAAAATTTTGATGTTAAAAAAAAATAATAAATTTATTTAGTGCTTTATATTACGACAGAAAGGTGGAAGAATTATTTTAAAAATAAAAATTTATTCCCTTGGTATAATTTATACCTCAGCTCGTCAATTGAAAGAAGTTCTTTCAACGCAGCATAACAGGAAAAAGGAAGGATTCAACATTGTTATGGTGTACTCCTTGTCTACTTTTATTTTACCCTTACTTTCAAACCCAAATTCCCGAACGTTAAAGTCAACATCATTCTGTACCCTCATATTTAACAGACCCGATGATTCAGGTAAAATAAAATGTAGGTGAGTTTTAAACCTGAATAAAAAAAAAAAATATTAAATTTGTGGAGTTTACGGAAAATATTAAATTTCAAGGAAGGATTGCATCCTGATAAAATTTTTAAACTTCCGGTCTTTTTATTTATACAGTGATAGAAGGATTCAGTTCTATTTAATAATAGTTACTAAATCTTTTATTAAATTCCATTTATTTTTACTGGAAAAATTTTTTGAATGGAGGACAAAATTCTTGGCTCAAGAAAATTTTCGGGTGCATGAAGGAAGACCGAAGTTGTGTTGGCCGAAGTAAAAATTTTTCTTGAAATTCTATTCTTGGTCGAAGTCATTTTTTATTAATTCAAATTATCATAAATACTTGATACAATAAATTTTTACATTTGATCAAGATTTTTAGATACTTTAGGGAAGCAGCAGCACCTACTTCAGCTGAGAAAAAAATTTTCTCACCTTGAGAAAATTTTTCTCTTGAATATTTGATACCCATTTTATATTATTTTAGCGTGCAATTATACATATTGAATGAAAAAAAATGATGAAATATTATTTGATCTTCCCATTTGACATGTTAATCAATAAAAATATCAATCAAAATTTACTTCTATCTTTATATTTAATTTTTTGGAGCAAGAGAGAAATTTTCTCAAGACAAGAAAATTTACTTTTATCAAGAACTAAATTTTTTGGAGCAAAAGGCTGAATTTTCTCAAAACAACAAGATTTTCTTGACTTAAATAAATTTTCTTGGATCAAGATATGTATTTCTTGAAGCAAAAAAATTAATTTTGTTGGAATAAGTGAAATTTCTTGTCAAAAAAAATTTTTTTTCGCTCAAGAAAATAATTAGGAAGAAAAATATTTTCTTGGCTCAAGTGAACCTTTTTTTCTGTGCACTAAATCCTTCTATCAGTGTAAGTAATTCTTTTGTCCGACTAATAAAGCAAAAATAAATTTCGATAATTTAATTTAGTATATATATTTTTTTATGACGAAACTCACGACACAGTTCAGTGTACTCAGTATACTATTCAAGGACTTTTCTTATTCCTGGCGATCTCTCGTGGCCTCTGACACCCGACGGTCCTTCGCCGTTATGGGAAGCCAACGTCCGGTCGTACGTGGTTGAATTGCAAAGGAAGGACATGAGACTCTACGTATCAGCAAATATATATTTGCGCATTAGAGTGTGTGTGTACATACAATACATACATGCGGAGAACTGAATAAAAAGTATAATTATATACATATAAATATTATATAAAAAATATAGACGAAGGTGTAATAGACTGGTGTTCTATTACGAATTGGACACTATTTTTTTAAAATTGTATCAAGTTACTCGTCTCTTTTATCAAGTTCACCGAACTCAAGTAATGTTCGGTAAACTACAATTACTGCATTTAACGAGCCATACAATTCAATTCTGTTAAAATTAAAAATTTTTAATTTTAAATATTAAATAATAAAATTATTTTAAGCAGATTAATCAACGTTAATATATCAATTGGAGTTACATGTGATCTGTATAACGCACTGGGATATAAATATAACAAAAAAAGTATAACGATAATAAATTACCGAGTGAAAGGATCAGAGAGCTTGATATCTATAGAAAATAAAATAAAATAAAATAAAATGAAGAAGATGAAAACCGAGGCTGAATCAGAAAGAGTTGCTCGGGTTTAGTTGTCTCATCTTTTATTATCGTAAAAAATTTCTTTTGAAAATAATAAACATTGTTGTGACAATAAATTAATTTTATTTCTTCAGCTAAGAATTAAAATGGTTTAAAAAATTTTTTTAATTTATTTAAATCAAAATATTAACTAATGAAATATTAACTTACAATAATTTTAGTAAAACGTAAAGATTTTTTAAGACTATTTTTAGATTTTTTAAGATTATTTAAAAATTTTTTTAAAACTATTTTGAGATTTTTTTCAAGACTATTTTAAGATTTTTTAAGACAATTTTTAGATTATTTTAAGATTTTTCAAGACTATTTTAAGATTTTTAACACTATTTTAAAACTATTTTAAAATTTTTTAAGATTTTTTTAAGACAATTTTAAAATTTTTTTCAAAACTATTTTAAGATTTTTCAAGATTTTTTTAAGACAATTTTAAAATTTTTTTAAGACAATTTTTAAATTATTTTAAGATTTTTTAAGACTATTTGAAGATTTTTTTCAAGACTATTTTAAGATTTTTAACACTATTTTAAAACTATTTTAAAATTTTTTAAGATTTTTTTAAGACAATTTTTAAATTTTTTTAAGACAATTTTTAAATTATTTTAAGATTTTTTAAGACTATTTGAAGATTTTTTTCAAGACTATTTTAAGATTTTTAACACTATTTTAAAACTATTTTAAAATTTTTTAAGATTTTTTTAAGACAATTTTTAAATTTTTTTAAGACAATTTTTAAATTATTTTAAGATTTTTTAAGACTATTTGAAGATTTTTTTCAAGACTATTTTAAGATTTTTTAAGACAATTTTTAGATTATTTTAAGATTTTTTAAGACTATTTGAAGATTTTTTTCAAGACTATTTTAAGATTTTTTAAGATTATTTTAAGACAATTTTAAGACTCTATAATAATTTTCCGAAGCAGTCGCTGTGATATCGTCTTATTTTCATAAAAAATTCTCGAACCAAATTTCAAAAATCTTCTCTCGAAATTTTTTTTTGACGTCTTAAAAAAATCTTGGTTTGTGTCATGTTTAAGATCTTAAATTTAAAGACGATTTTTCAATAATATTATTCAGAGAGCCTGTTATTGGCGATTTGGCAGTAGGATCGTGTAAAAAATAAACAAATAAAATGAATTTTTGAAAAGAAATTTCCCCTGAATGTATCATAATCTGTTAGTAAACCTCAAGAAAGACAACATCAAACAAACTCTCGAGCATGATGAGTATGATGAGAGATAAAGAGTAGCGCCTACTCGTGGTAGCTATAGGAATAGAGAGTAAGAAAGACGTCGATGCGTTTATCAAAGCGTGTGAGTAAGAAGAAAGAGCCTAGAGACTCTGGCCTTGGCCGTTGCCGGCGAGTAATTCAGTCAAGGTTTCGGGCGATGAACTTGTCGGTAGGAAGGAGGCCCCTGGGTGGTGGGGTTCTATCAACCAACCAGAAGCCCGGGATGCTCCCCGAGTGAATTTTGATTGGGCATGTTGATGTTGTGTCGGGGCCCGCGTCGTTGTCAGTGACCTCCAGGACTGAAAATACGATCAACAAGTCTGTGCTAATGTAACAGAGCAGAGGGTTCCTGTACTGAGTGTACTGTGTACTCAGTGAGCAGCTTTTCCAGTCCCTCTCCCCTTCCTCTTGTCTACTTACACTAAGTCACCGCTGGTGTAAGTAACTCACAACACCATCAGTATAGCAAGTTCTGGCTGCTGGTAGCTTTGCTCCCCCCCCACCACTGGCACACCAGACCGTCAACACGATCACTAGCAAGGGTGTACAGGCTACAAGCTAGTCAGGTAACCATTACCGCCTGGCATCAACCTCCAGTCAGACGAACGCGAGCCTCCCTCGAGCGAAGACTCACTTTCACTATCTTGTCTCTTTTCCCGGTTATTTTTTCGGGTCATTTTGTTTGTATTTTTATCACTGATTTTGTTTATTGTGTGTAATATTCGTTGATAATACTGTGAAGTGCTGTGGCTAAGTGCTATGTGTGCTTTAACACCGGATTTAAAAACACCTAAGAGGATTTAATGATTATTAAGTTACTGGCTGACAGTACGATTGACCACTCGATGCAGCCCTGGTACGACACCATGATCTTGACACCGGACAGCAGCATTAATCAGGGAAACCTGGTACCCTCTGTTCCCGGCTCGCCGGTGTCAGTTCCGTCCACTAAATCCTCCTCCAGACCCTCCAGTGTCACAATGTCTAGTCCTTATCACATCGCACAGGTCCCACATGTTGTTCCTAATATGCCTACCATGGACTCTACTGTCTCTTCCGCGAGACCTGAACCTGAATTAAATATAGGTAATTTTTTTTTTTTCGGGGAAAATTTTTGCCATTTTTTTTTTTTTTACTTCTATCATTAAACTACTAAATAATAATCACTGAGCGTGACAGAGTGAAAGCAGAAAGTTGTAATACACGATGCTGTAACTCTGGTGAACTGGAGAAAGTACTTAAACTCTTTTTCTCTCCTTTCTCTTCGTATACGCTAGCGCACACGTGCTTTTATTTGTAAGATTCATTTTTTGGTTTTTTTTTATTTGTTGCAGAATTTGATGGCACGACTGTTTTATGTCGAGTTTGCGGAGATAAAGCTTCTGGGTTTCACTATGGTGTACACTCCTGTGAAGGATGCAAGGTAAGATTTTTAATACATTTTAAAAAAAAAAAAAAAAATTTTTTTTGTAATTTTTTCTTCGGTCAAAAAAAATTTTTTTTAACTCAAAAAAATTTAAGATAATTTTTTTTTTATGACTAATTAGTCTTCAGAGCAATGACTTGGTAATTAAATTCAATCTATCTCTTAGAATGTTTTAAGTAAACTCTCCTTTTTTCACGCGAAAGTACCTGGTTTTTCTATTCTATAACCAGCCTGTTGTATTTGCGGAGGTGAAAGTATTTTCTAAGCGGTCTTTTTATTTATAAATTATTATTTTTGCGTTATAAATGTTTTATTGCGAGAGAGAAGGTTGAATTTTTTTTTTACAAGTCTTTAGAAATTTTGATTTTAGTTACTAAATATTGGGTTTTTACAAAAAAAAATTTGCATTGTAAATGTTGAGTTAATTTCACTTTTAAGTGTTGTAAAAAGTCTTCATTGATATTTAGATTTTTTTTATAACTCTTTCATAATTTGAAATATTATTTAAATTTTTTTAAAGTTAAAAAATTGAAAAAAAAAATTTTTTTTTTCTTATTAAATTTATTCATTCATAATTTTATTAAAAAAATTGCTTGAGAAATTTTTTGACCACAATTTCGTCTAAATAAAAATAAAAGTAAATGATTTTTGTTAAATTTTATTTTAAATATTTTTTTGAGTTAAAAAAAAATTTTTGAATTAAAAAAAAATTCAATTAGATAAAAATGAATGATTTTTATAAATTTTTAACCAAAAAAAAATATTAGTAAAATTTTAAATATTTTCTTGAGCTTAAAAAAAATTTTTTAATTCAAAAAAATGTAATAATAACTATTTAAAATAATTAGTGTGATTGAATGTGATGATAAGCGGTTAAAAAAATATAAAAATAAATAAAGTTGTCGACCTGACTCCGTATAAAATAATATTCCTGGAGTGACCAAGGTTTAAGGAAGCTCGTTAATAAATGTTACTTGCCAGATGACCCTCAAAAAACTATTAACTCATTGGCATGACCGTATAAAACCGTCAAGGTCCATACACCACTTGGAATATAATCCAGTCATTCTGACATTTCGTTAAAAACTTATCTTTCCGGAAGAGAACAAAAAAAATACAGCCCAAAAATTTTTTTAACTAGTCATGACCGTTTCAATTTTTTACCAAGGACAATATAAATTCATCTTCGAAACCAGAGACATCCGCGTGACCCATCTTCCCCCTCCCTGATGAGGAGCATCTCAAGGCGGAAATTTGCGGTGGCCCAGACTCACTATTAGAGAGAGAGTGAAATCTATTATGTATAAATACGACCTCGAAATCACAATACATTTAAACGCGCTTACGCAAACTAACACACAAACCGAGGAACCAAATGTGGCAAATTCATTT
>JZSA01001957.1:0-10159 GCA_000956155.1 Cotesia vestalis | reverse complement strand
CAGAATTTAAAAAAAAAAAAAAAAAGATAAGGAAAATTTTTTATTGGTGTAGTATTTTTTTGCGAAACGGTTTTTTTGCACGATTGGCAATTACTTCTCGAAGGCCGTCAAGTCAACGTCCTCGTGGTCTTGGCGAAGTGCTGGCAGAGGGGAAGTGTGGGAAGGAATAGGTTAAGAGTAAATAAGAAGGGGAAGTAAAAATAATAAAAATAATATAATGGCGTATTTGCAGACTCCCCACTACTTATAGCAATCCCCTTCTCTCTTAAACTTTGCGCGTTTACCTGGTACTTTAGATCAGCGAACTTTCAGACGCCTCTCAGCACTCTTGCTGTTACTATCTTATCATATTTATGCTGTAATTATTTCAATAATTTTAAATAAAATAAATAAAGTAAATATTTTGTATCAATTTTTGGGTACAACAAATATTGGGCTGTTCCAACAGAGAGCGTTTTATTGTACCTTTTTATGACCTTTTTGACCAGAAAATAATCGGTGAAACTTTAAAAAATATTTTTCGCAGCGGGAATAGAAAAGATTTTACTTGTAGGTATAGAAATATATGTACGGAAGAAATTATCCCACTGGCCACAGAAAATAAGATCAAAGAGCCCATTGAGTAGTTTGATGATCCGAAGAATGGGATCCAGACTCAGGTAGAGATTTTTTTCAGATGAAAAGATTTTTGTTGCAGCTATAGTTGACAAAAAGAAAGTTTTGGAAATTTAAAAGTGCACGACTCATAATGCTCATTTAATTGTGAAATAATAATAAAAAAAAATTGACTGATAGAAGGATTAGGTCTATTTAATAAAATTTAATAATACGGCAGTTTAATTTCAAAATACACACAGATAAAAAAATTTCATTGAATCAAGTAAATAATTTTGAAAAATTTCATCTTCTTAATTTGAGCAAAGAAATTTTTTTTGATTTAAATAAATTTTATTTGATTAAAAAATTTTTCCTCTTGATCCAACACAATGAAATTTTTTAATATTATTTTTTTAGTTTGAAAATTTTTCTCTTGATTCAATTTAATTTTTTTTTTTTCTGTGCAACAATTGACAATTTTAAGGATTTTAAAAATTTTTTTTATTTAACATTGATTGTGTTAAATTAACGCAAAAAATTGTTAAATTTTTAACACAAAATTTTTGACGCAAAATTTTTTACTGTATAAAAAAAATAATTTATAAAATTTTGAGCATTTATTTTTTAAACAATAAATTTTTCTTGTTTTTCTTTTTCTAAAAATATTACATAGACATTCAGTTTTTTGGTTTTTTTTATTTTATCAATTGCAATTAAACAACACTGAGTTAGATAGCCATTTTCAATAGGAGACCTGAAATTCCTTCAAAGAATAATAAAAAAAAAAAAAATTTGACTCAATTGATGGATTTTTTGGCAAGCTACAGTGTTTACGGGGTTCATATTTAAACGGGAAAATTTTTTAAAACTATTTTGATGTTTTTTTTTCGTTTCTATTGCACTAAATAAATTTTTGAAAATTATGGAATTAATTTTGATTGAATAATCTTGACAATAGTATGCAAAATATTTTGGTTATATTAACTAGCAAGGCTGTAATAATAAAATCAGTTGCTGAAATGAGGTGAAAAAAATTTTTTATCGTAAAAATTGGTTCTTTCTCTTCTTCCTTTGAATGTATTTTAGCTACAGACAATAACGAAGATAGGTTAACACTTATTGCGCGAATATTAACCTGCTCGCTAGCGGTCGGAATTATTTTATGACACAAATAAGTTGAGCTTAACTATAACTCAAAGTTAAACGACAAATACTATTAAAGTATCGTAAAATGTTTTGACCAAGTCGTGGAAAGGGAAGAGAACGCGGAAGAGTATTGGGTATATCTTTGCTGAGAGACTAGGTCGCTCGGTCGTACTACTGTTGCACCAGCATATTTTGATGATCATTCGTGCGTGTTTTTAAAATTATTCTTTTCTAATAAGTTTTATGGTAGAAAATAAAAAAATTTAGATTTTTTAAGAAAATATAAAAAAAAAATTCAAAAAATTTGAAGCTTAAAAAAAAATGGAAAATTATTTTTTCCAATTTTTTTTTTAGAAAGAAAAAAATTTTTTATTAAAATATAAAAAGTAATCTTAAAAAAAAATAATTATTATCAATTTTATAATGAGAAATTTATTTTTTTTTAATTAAAAAAAAAAGTGTATTTAATAAAAAAAATTACTAAAAAATTTTTATTAAAAATCAATTACAACAAAAAAATTTTTTTTTTTTTTTTTTCAATTTTTTATATTATAAAAAAATTTTTAATGTCAATTTTTTTTAATTTTTATAACAAATTAATTATAAAGAAAAAATTTTTAATTACAATATAAAAATTAATTTTTTGAAAAAAAAAAAATGATCAATTTTGTACTAAAAAATTGATTTTTTTAAATTAAAAAAAAAATGATTTCTTAAAAATAAAAAAAAAAATTGTTAAAAATTTAAAAGCAAAAAAAAATTTCTTAGCTGATATTTTTCCCAAAAAATTTTTTTTCTCTTTGCAAGAAGTAATGACAAATTATAATTAGAGTGTCTGTTTTTTTAGTCATAAAATCGAAGCCAGAAAGTTTAAAATACTCGAGATGAGTGTACACACCTGAAATAGAATAACGAGATCAATACAAAAGGAGGGTGTGTATCCCGGTCAATCGCTTGGGTTTTTACGGAGGGTTGAAATGAGGCTCGAGGGTGCATTAACCCTCCGGTCGTCGACCTCGCGAACCAGATACGTCACCCTCGCGTTTTCCTATAGAGGATAGACAGTAATATACAAACTGTAGAATATAGAATATATATATATATATATATATATACATATATATTTGTAGTGTGTTGCTTGTTGCTTGTTGCTCGGTGTATAGTAGCTATTCCCTCGTTTCTCCCACTAGCAGCAGCACGCCATCACTTTTGATGTCGTAACGAGTCGTGATCTCATTTTCATTTGATTGCGCGCGCGGGTATTTTGGTGCTGCCACGAGGGTTAGTGACCCCTTATGCATCTACAACACAATCAGGTCATCCGCTTATTATTGTAGTAGGTGTTCTCCGCGTCATATCTACGGAAGTCAAAAGATAGATAACACAACTCTATTTTATAGCTATAATTTTTCACTCACTTAAATAATTGCTTAATTTCAATTATTGATCAATCTAATTAACGATCAAAAAATCCTCCGAGATTTATTTTCAGACAATTAAATCATTGAATTATCAATTAGCAATGGATTAGTCATGCACCTGAACGGGGAATTCCATTAA
Organism: Cotesia vestalis; assembly: GCA_000956155.1. Taxonomy (NCBI): domain Eukaryota; kingdom Metazoa; phylum Arthropoda; class Insecta; order Hymenoptera; family Braconidae; genus Cotesia; species Cotesia vestalis. Next base: position 6,856 of record JZSA01001957.1, on the reverse strand, counting down.
AAAAAAGGCAAAGTTGAGGCAACGAAGCAACCAAAGAGGATGACCGGAGATAGACCATGCCAAATAAAGCGATCACCGGGATATCTGTTCTAAGTGTGCTGTATTATACACCGGGGTACTAATTCTTGTAGGCCGTATTCTTTGCGGTGAATGCCCTCGAGGAAGAGTGCGGTGATGCACGTTTATTCGCGCATGCGCAAATCTTATACGTACATCACCGTTACTTAGTTTCGCGGGCTCCCGAGTTGCTCTTCCTCCCCCGCCCTTATTCAATGTTCCCCTAGCCAATCTGCTGTATATGCATGTAGCCGTAGGTTTACTTGTCCTAAGACCCCTTCCACTTAGCGATATGCCGCGAGCTTAGTGGCGGTCGCATGCGGCTCCGGTCATTGCCCTCAGCTCTCAAGTATTCCCAGTGAATCCCATACTTTGTAATCTTTTAACTCTCGGCAGTACTGGTCATAAACCAATCCTTGCTCTTCTTACTTCTCTTCCTATTCTCTTCCTCGGTCTGTCTCATTTTCTAGTATCTATTTTATTTTACACTTTATGTAGGCTTTTCATTTAATAAATATGTTAATAATTCTAAATTTCTTGTAATTTTTTTAATATTGACATTTTTTAAGATTTAAGCTCATACTGATGTTACACTCGTCGAGAGCTTTTATTTGAGTACCCACATGTATTTTTTATATATTTTTCATATATTCATATATATATAAATATATAAAATATATGAAAAATTGACGTAGGTACTCAAATAAAAGCTCTTGACAAGTGTTACATCGGGATGAGCTTATATTTTAAAAAATATCAATAGTTGACAAGATACAAAGTCATTTCTTAATTATTGACATTTTTCAAGATGTAAGCTCATCCCGATGTTACACTCATCAAGAGCTTTCATTTGAGTACCCACATGTATTTTTGATATATTTTTCATATATACATATATATAATATATATAAATATTTGAAATATATAAAATATATGAAAAATTGGTGTGGGTACTCAAATAAAAGCTCTTGATGAGTGTAACACCGGGATGAGCTTAAATCTTTAAAAATGTCAATATTTCACACGATAAAAAGTCATTTTTTAATAATGTATCTAAAGATTAAAATTTCACTAAAAAAACCGATTTTATCATATATAATCATCCTGAAAAAAATTTTTCTTACTTTCTTATTAATATAGATTATTATTTAACTGCTCCAAGTTAAAAAAAAATAATAATAATATATTAATCTCTTTGTTAATTTAAAAAAAAAAATAATAATCGTACGTCTGTGTAAATATTTATACTAAAAATAATAAATGATATATATTTATAAATGACTTGAGACAAATTATAAAAGTGTTTGCCCTCTGACCTAGTTACTGAATAGATTGAGAAATCGATGCACTAACACCCTTCGTCACTCTCCCCGTTGGTTTCTCCACATACTGCTAGGTTCATCCAGGGTTGCTGCCCTCGTCCGGGCATTTAATACATCTCCCCCCACCCCCCCTAAAATAAAAAATTCAAACAAATATATTTTTGCAACAGTTAAAAATGTTAATAACATTTTTATTGAGAATTTTTAATAAAAATTCTAATCACCTGTTTGCCGGGAACAAGTCATTGAAGTTGTATGTTATTAATTCTGGAATTATCTCAGGTACGGTGAAGCCTCAGGAGCTATATAGCTATAGCTGATCGGGAGCGGTCGGCGCCGCTGGAGCCAACGGTACTTCGCTCTCGCTCGGTGCACGTTGAGGTAGGCGAGGTCGCGAATATGACGTCACGTTTGAAGTTAGAAAAGTCACTCGCTTTTAAAATGTCCAAAATTTTAGAATTTTTTTCCAAAAATTTGCTGCTGAAAAAAAAATTAGAAAAATTCTGAATTTTAATTGCAATTTAGAATTTTTGGATAAATTTAATTATATTAAAAAAAAAAAAAAATTATTAACAGATAAATTATTGAGACATGAAATTATTTTGGTTAGAATTATTTTCTTCACGTGATTCTCGCTGTCCTAGTTTATATTTAATGCCCGAAATCCCTGTTGCATAATCTACTTCCTCGAGCTCGTGCGACCCCAGCTGAGGTCGATGACCGATAGTCCGCTAGAACATTCGTATCCCAGAGAACGTCATTGTCACAAGACTAATCGTTAATTATATTTATTTCTAAGTAACCGTGATTCACCTGCTGTGTACTAAAGTCCATTTTTGTCTATTTACTTCTTTTATTAATTATTTAACAATTAAATGAATTAATTTCTTTTTTTTATTAAAAAAATTTCGGATCAATAAATATTTATTTTTAATTATTAAAAAAAAATTTCTGTCAATTTTTAAAAATTTTTATTAAAAATTAATTGCAATTAAAATTTTTTTAATAATATTATTTGTAGAAAATTATAAAAAAATTTGTCTTGAAAATTTTTATAACAAATTAATTGCAATAAAAAATTAAAAAAAAATTTTTTTAATTATTTTATTTATAGAAAATTATAAAAAATTTTTTTTAATAATTTTATCTATAGAAAATTATAAAAAAATTTGTCTTGAAAATTTTTATAACAAATTAATTGCAATAAAAAATTAAAAAAAAATTTTTTTAATTATTTTATTTATAGAAAATTATAAAAAATTTTTTTTAATAATTTTATTTATAGAAAATTATAAAAAATTTTTTTTATTAATTTTATCTATAGAAAATTATAAAAAAATTTGTCTTAAAAAATTAAAAAAAAATTTTTTAATAATTTTATTTATAGAAAATTATAAAAAATTTTTTTTATTAATTTTATCTATAGAAAATTATAAAAAAATTTGTCTTAAAAAATTAAAAAAAAATTTTTTAATAATTTTATTTATAGAAAATTATAAAAAATTTTTTTTATTAATTTTATCTATAGAAAATTATAAAAAAATTTGTCTTAAAAAATTAAAAAAAAATTTTTTAATAATTTTATTTATAGAAAATTATAAAAAATTTTTTTTATTAATTTTATCTATAGAAAATTATAAAAAAATTTGTCTTAAAAAATTAAAAAAAAATTTTTTAATAATTTTATTTATAGAAAATTATAAAAAATTTTTTTTATTAATTTTATCTATAGAAAATTATAAAAAAATTTGTCTTAAAAAATTAAAAAAAAATTTTTTAATAATTTTATTTATAGAAAATTATAAAAAATTTTTTTTATTAATTTTATCTATAGAAAATTATAAAAAAATTTGTCTTAAAAAATTAAAAAAAAATTTTTTAATAATTTTATTTATAGAAAATTATAAAAAATTTTTTTTATTAATTTTATCTATAGAAAATTATAAAAAAATTTGTCTTAAAAAATTAAAAAAAAATTTTTTAATAATTTTATTTATAGAAAATTATAAAAAATTTTTTTTATTAATTTTATCTATAGAAAATTATAAAAAAATTTGTCTTAAAAAATTAAAAAAAAATTTTTTAATAATTTTATTTATAGAAAATTATAAAAAATTTTTTTTATTAATTTTATCTATAGAAAATTATAAAAAAATTTGTCTTAAAAAATTAAAAAAAAATTTTTTAATAATTTTATTTATAGAAAATTATAAAAAATTTTTTTTATTAATTTTATCTATAGAAAATTATAAAAAAATTTGTCTTAAAAAATTAAAAAAAAATTTTTTAATAATTTTATTTATAGAAAATTATAAAAAATTTTTTTTATTAATTTTATCTATAGAAAATTATAAAAAAATTTGTCTTAAAAAATTAAAAAAAAATTTTTTAATAATTTTATTTATAGAAAATTATAAAAAATTTTTTTTATTAATTTTATCTATAGAAAATTATAAAAAAATTTGTCTTAAAAAATTAAAAAAAAATTTTTTAATAATTTTATTTATAGAAAATTATAAAAAATTTTTTTTATTAATTTTATCTATAGAAAATTATAAAAAAATTTGTCTTAAAAAATTAAAAAAAAATTTTTTAATAATTTTATTTATAGAAAATTATAAAAAATTTTTTTTATTAATTTTATCTATAGAAAATTATAAAAAAATTTGTCTTAAAAAATTAAAAAAAAATTTTTTAATAATTTTATTTATAGAAAATTATAAAAAATTTTTTTTATTAATTTTATCTATAGAAAATTATAAAAAAATTTGTCTTAAAAAATTAAAAAAAAATTTTTTAATAATTTTATTTATAGAAAATTATAAAAAATTTTTTTTATTAATTTTATCTATAGAAAATTATAAAAAAATTTGTCTTAAAAAATTAAAAAAAAATTTTTTAATAATTTTATTTATAGAAAATTATAAAAAATTTTTTTTATTAATTTTATCTATAGAAAATTATAAAAAAATTTGTCTTAAAAAATTAAAAAAAAATTTTTTAATAATTTTATTTATAGAAAATTATAAAAAATTTTTTTTATTAATTTTATCTATAGAAAATTATAAAAAAATTTGTCTTAAAAAATTAAAAAAAAATTTTTTAATAATTTTATTTATAGAAAATTATAAAAAATTTTTTTTATTAATTTTATCTATAGAAAATTATAAAAAAATTTGTCTTAAAAAATTAAAAAAAAATTTTTTAATAATTTTATTTATAGAAAATTATAAAAAATTTTTTTTATTAATTTTATCTATAGAAAATTATAAAAAAATTTGTCTTAAAAAATTAAAAAAAAATTTTTTAATAATTTTATTTATAGAAAATTATAAAAAATTTTTTTTATTAATTTTATCTATAGAAAATTATAAAAAAATTTGTCTTAAAAAATTAAAAAAAAATTTTTTAATAATTTTATTTATAGAAAATTATTATTAATGAATTTAAATTCTAAAATAATCTCAAAATATTTTTTTTATCATGTTGGATAATTAATAATTAAAATCAGTCATCAATTAATCAATTAATCAGTAATCTAAAAAAAAAAAAAATGATCGGCAAACAATAAATCGTAATCAGTGATCACTAATCAGTTAAAAGACACGTAAAAGCTCGCGGGGTCAATAGACGACGTAGCCTGGATAAGTACTGACGGCCTGACGGGCTGACGGCTTGGCGTCAGTAGAAAGAGTACCGCTACGCCGACGCCGAGTTTTCTGTCCTTATCAACCTCAACTCGTGCAGTATCACCACCCCCTCTCCTCCCACTGAGCTCCCACGGAGGTTATTTGGTAGCTGCTCGAATCTTCTGTTCCATACGTACGTCGGTTCGATGTTCGTTGTTCGGTCTGTGCTCTGCTCCCCACTCTAAACCCCAGCGTACGCCGACACGTGGCGCTACGACGAGAACGGAGACCTCGCGAACTTTGTGTCTCAATTGCTGTACACACTCCCCACTATTGCCTCTTATCGATATACTTTCCCCCTCCTTGGGGTTACTTGCCTTCCCCGATGCCCCCTTTTTGAAAAACGACACACTGATATCAAATCCGACGACGCATGCCCGAGTTTATGACAGTATAGGGCTCATCTACGTGACAGCCGGCTTACGCCGTAATAAATACCCTCGCTCTTAATTCATAATGAGTTATGTTATTTAGTTTGAAAAAAATTAGCAATTTTGTGATTGGAAATTTTTTAACATTTTTTTTTTAATTTTAAATTTTATTTAAAATTTAAAAAAAAATATACTTTTTGCGGTTTTTTGTTTGAAAAATTTTTTTAACAAGAAAATTTAAGGAAAAATTGAATTTTTTGAACTAAGAAAGTTTATTTGTTGAAAATTTTAATTTTTAAATTAAAAAAAAATTTTTTTAAAGACTATTTGCGGTTTTTTATTTGAAAAATTTTTTTAGCAAGAAAATTTGTAAAAAAATTTTATTTTTTTAAGCTAACAAGTTGATTTGTTTAAAATTTTATTTTTTAAATTAAAAATAAAAAATTTTTTTTTTGTCAAAAATAAAATTTTAAATAAACACTTAGTAAATTTTCATTCAAAATAATTTTTTTTTCAATTTAAAAATTTTTTTCTCAGTTTAAAATAAATTGGTAAGAATTTTATTATTTTTCCAAAAATTAATTTTCATTTTTTACTAAAAATTAAAAAAAGCAATTTAATCTTTGCATTTTCTGATTTACAATAAAAATGTCAAATATATAAAAAAAATTCTTACAAATATATTTTAACACTGAGAAAAAATTTTTTTTCCAAAAAATTGATAAATTTTTACTGTAAATAAATTTGTTTAAAATTTTTGCACAATTTCACTTTTTTAGTTGAAAAAATCAAAATTTCCCAGTAATTTTCTTGAAAAAAAAAATTTCTCTGAATTTGGAAAAAAAATTCAAAATTTACTTAAATTTTTTTCGCCTAAAAAGTTAAAGTAAGAAACAATTTTTTTGAGTAAAAAAATTGTTAATTTTTTTTTCCAACAATTAATCACCGCAAAGAATAATTAATAACAATAATAAAAAAAAAAAAAAAACACTTTACATTCACATGTGATGAAAATAAGGAGAAATAAGTTCAAGGAAGTATTAAAACACCTCGGAGGGTCGTGGAAGGTCACCCTAAGGGGTGAGTTACCCTAAAAATTAAAAAGAAGTCCCAGAATACGGGTGAATAATAAAAAAAAGGCTAGAAAGAGAATCGTCGGCTTGTTGAACGTTCTATTTGTAAAGCAGCTGGTTGGGTTTAATTTATTATTATTATTATTATTATTATTATTATTATTATTATTATTGTTATTATTTTTATAGAGATGTACACACAAGTATATAGGTCGGTGGTACGCCTCACGCGGCTACCACTGAAACCAAGTTCAAGGCCAAAGGCTCGGTAAAGGCCACAATCAGCTCGCGGCGCAGTGGGAGGGAGGGGGAGCGCGGGGATAGGTGAATAAGTGGGGGCGGGA
>JZSA01001956.1:0-12242 GCA_000956155.1 Cotesia vestalis | reverse complement strand
GAATAAGTGGGGGCGGGATCTTATGGGGGAGGGGGATTGTTGAACGCAACTCGCGGGCGCGGGACGTCATTTAGTTGGCGGTGATGCTGTCTCGCGTAACCACGCGCTGTCTCGTCCCGTCTTTTATTAACGCAAATGTGCGCTTAAGTTTACATGCGGTAAATCGTACCTGCCATTTTTACGCTCGGAGTGACTTGAGTTATTGAGTCAGCCGGTACACACACACACACACAACCCTTTTTGTTATTTTTTGTGGTTATTGTTTTTTTGTTATTGTGATTAATTATATTTATATATATATATATATATATTTTTTTTATATTTATGGAGTGGATTTAAACTATCAATGTGGAGTGTTTGTTTTTTGCGCGGGACAGTGCTCGCCTGGATAACAACCTTTTATTTTGGTTTTTAAATTTTTAATACATAAATTGCTTATGAAAATTTTACTCATGCCCAAAATCATGGGAGACGAGTTACCTATCCTCAAGGGGATCCTTAATGGTGTTGTCAACTATCATAATGCACGTAGGTGTCCTTTTTATTGATAATGTTGACAGTGGAAGGATTTCAAATTTTATTTTATTTTAAAAAAAGACGAAAGTAAAAAAATAATTATGAGTTTTAAATCAGCTGACATTTAATTTTTTTTTTTTTGTAAAAAATTTTCAATTTTAATTTCTAAATAAAAGTTTTTAATTTTTTGTTTAAAAATTTAAAAAATTGAGAAATTTTAGAAAATTTTTATAAAAAAAATTTTAAATGTAAAAATTAAAAAAAAATTATTAATGAAAATTTTTTTTAATTATTTAAAAATTTTTTTAAGTATTTTTTTTTATTGTAATTAATTAATTAAAAAATTTTAAAAATTGTCAGCTAACTTTATTATTATTATATTATGACACTAAAATTGACAAAAATTTTTTTATCAATTAAATTATAATAAAAAAAAAAAAAAAATGATTTGAAAGTAAAAATTAAAAATAATTATTATTGGAAATTTTTTAAAGTATTTCTTTTATTATAATTAATTTGTTATAAAAATTAAAAAAATTTCAGCTGTCAGCTGACTCTATAATTATTATATTATGACAGTAAAATTAAAAAAATTTTTTTTAGCAATTAAATTATTGAAAAAAAAAATAAAAAAACAATTCTTAAAAATTATTATTGGAAATTTTTAAAAGAATTTTTTTTTTATAAAAATTAAAAATTAAAAGAGTACTAACAATCTAAAAAAATTGTTCAATATTAAATTAATTATAATAATAAATAATAAATAAATAAATAAACAATTGTTGACTTTCAATTAAGAATCGGGGACTTTCCATAATATAACCGGGAATACTTTCATCTGTTGTGAAAGTTTCGCTCTCGCTTTCCCTCTTTTCAATTCCAGATCCAATGACTCGGTACTCGATGATACTAAAACGTAATTTATAAAATAAATATCAACAATAAAAAAATAATTAAATTGTTACACATTGAATTGTATTGTATTGACCTTGCATTGTGGAAATAGTTAAACTCTTACAGTTTTAACTTGTCACGCGATACGACAAACCATGGTTGTCTCTGAAGGTTATTTAACTTCCCTGGTCTCGACCCTGCGCTCATGATTCATCCATTGATTATATACCATTAACAATTCATCATGCAACTATATTTTCCTTTAAAATCAATGACAATTATTAATAAAAAAAAATGTTTATTTTTATTGTTCCAGCGGTTCGATTCGGCCGTGTGCCAAAGCGTGAAAAAGCCCGAATTCTGGCAGCGATGCAACAGAGTTCCCATAGTCGTTCCCAAGAGAAAGCAGTTGCTGCCGAACTGGAGGATGAACAGCGTCTTCTAGCGACAGTAGTGCGTGCTCACCTTGACACATGTGATTTTACCCGCGATAAGGTCGCTCCGGTACTCACAAGGGCACGAGAAACACCCAATTATACAGCCTGCCCACCAACCTTGGTAAGTGCTCGTCATTCATAAATTTTATCATTTTTTACTAAAAATCTAGAGTCACTATTCTACTTCCGAGATTTAGACAATTTGAATAAGAAAATTTTGAGTTCATTATTTTTTTATCATCACTTTAGTAGTTTAAATAAATTTTAAAAATAATAGTGCTGTCACAGGATCAATTACAAATAATTTAATGGACCGAATAAATTTAAAGAACAGACAAACTATTAAAAACTTGACACGAAACCAAAAGGCACTAATTTTTATTAGGACCTTTCTGATGATGCCAAATTAAGCTACAAAAATTTTTTGAAAAATAATAATACGCGACCCAAATGTCAAAAGGGCGAATTACAGCAGCTAGATAGGGTTTTATGCCAAAAGGGCGGATAAAAAAATTTTTTTTCGCCATTCAACTTAGAACTGCTCAAAACGTAAAGATTTGTCAAAAAAAATTTTTCAACGTACTAGTGCCAAAAGGGCGTATAAAAAAACTCTCAATTTTGCTCTGAAATATAAAATTTAACTCTAAAAAATAAATCCCGATGATTTAATATTGTTGAATTTTGCGCCTCTGACTCACCAACCATGTTAGATATCGCAACTGTTTTTTTTTCTTTTTCAATTAAAATTATAAACAGAATTCGTATTAAAATTGTAATAAGGTAAAAGAGCCAGTTATTGACACTGGCCTAGTTGTTTGACACTTGCAATTTTATTCTAATTAAAAAAATCAAATGTTCTCAAAAAAGCAATTTTCTTAAAATTTATAATTCAAAAATTATATTTATTAATTTATTAGAGTTGATTTGTTTTTTTTTTTAATTAAAATAAAATTGCAAGTGTCAATAACTAGGCCAGTGTCAATAACTGGCTCTTTTACCTTAATAACCTTTAAAAATACCTATTTGTAATTTAATAATCAATATATATATTTTTAATTATGCAGCAAAATTAGTAACATATAAATGACAATTCAAAGCAATCGGGAAAAAAAATGATGCGCCCTTTTGGCTTTAGGTCACTAAATTTTCAATGTCCTAAAGCTAAAAGGGCGTATAAGTTAAAACATACGCCCTTTTGGCTTTGGAAATTTATTTTTTTATTTTTATAATTAAGCGATTAGTAAAAAAAAAAAATTTATACGCCCTTTTGGCATTTGGGTCGCGAATATGTAAAAAAAAAATTTTTTTTTATCGCGAAAATCTAATCTATTTATTACTCCTTCAAAAACTTATTATAATAAATTATTTTTTATTTCCAAAGATACTAAATTTAATTAAAAAAAAAAAAAGTAAATTTTATCATATAAACACACCCAAGACAAAATTAACCTTATTCTCTAAATTGACTATTTAATTACGCAATAATAAAACATTGACCTCGACTCAAAAAACTTTGGTGGCATCACCCGAACCTTGAATGATTACCGAGTAACGCGGAAATAGTTTGATGAAGGCGTCCTCGAGACTAAAAGACGGAAGTAACTTATAGTTAAAAGTCACCGCGGGAGGTCACCAACTATTCCAATGAAACAACAAACCTTTGTTTCTAAATATCTAAAACCTTCTAAAGAATTTAATATATATTATATTAACAAAAAAAAAAAAAATCTTTTTGATTGCAGGCATGTCCGCTGAACCCAAACCCTCAGCCATTGACCGGTCAGCAAGAGCTCCTGCAGGACTTCTCAAAGAGGTTTTCACCGGCGATACGTGGAGTAGTGGAGTTCGCGAAACGCATTCCGGGTTTCAACCTGCTCGCCCAGGACGACCAAGTGACCCTGCTAAAAGCCGGAGTGTTTGAAGTTCTATTAGTAAGACTCGCGTGCATGTTCGACGCGCAAACAAATAGTATGATCTGTCTAAACGGGCAAGTGCTCAAAAGAGATTCCATCCACAACAGTAACGCGCGATTCCTCATGGACTCAATGTTTGACTTTGCCGAGCGCGTAAACTCATTACGGCTCTCAGACGCGGAGTTAGGACTTTTCTGTTCAGTGGTAGTGATTGCGGCTGATAGACCGGGTCTGCGTAATACTGATCTTGTCGAGCGTATGCACAACAAACTCCGTAATGCCCTCCAGACTGTGTTAGCGCAAAATCACCCTCAGCATCCGGACATTCTTCGTGAATTGCTCAAAAAAATTCCCGATCTCAGAACTCTTAACACTTTACACTCAGAAAAGCTCCTGGCGTTTAAAATGACTGAACAGCAGCAGCAATTGCAAGCTCAACAGCAGCAGCAGCAGCAGCAGCAACAGCAACAGCAGCATCATCAGCAGCAGCAACAACAGCAGCAACAGCAGCAGTGGCCTATGGAAGAAGAACCAACAGCTTCTTGGGGATCAGCATCGGACGTGACTTTAGACGAAGCGGTGAAAAGCCCTCTGGGAAGTGTCTCAAGCACCGAGAGCACTTGCAGCGGCGAAGTAGCGTCTTTAACCGAGTACCACTCCACCGCCGGGCACCACGCATCAAGTGCGCCGCTTTTAGCCGCGACTTTAGCCGGCGGATTGTGTCCTCACCGGCGCCGCGCTAATTCCGGTAGCACCAGCTCGGGGGACGACGAACTGCACCGCACAGCGATGTCAAAAACACCCCAGCCGCCCCAGTGTCCGCGATTTCGCAAGCTAGACTCGCCCAGCGACAGCGGAATAGAATCCGGAACGGAAAAAACTGACAAGCCTGCGAGCAGCAGCGCCAGCAGCGCGCCGACTTCTGTCTGCTCGAGTCCCAGGTCTGAGGACAAAGAGGTCGAAGACATGCCCGTGCTGAAAAGAGTCCTCCAGGCGCCTCCGCTTTACGACACCAACTCGCTGATGGACGAAGCTTACAAACCTCACAAGAAATTCCGGGCGCTCAGGCAAAAGGACAGCGCTGAAGCCGAACCTGTTGTCGTTCAACACACACAATCTCAATTGCATTTACACCTCACCTCTCCCGCGAGGAGCCCTTCCGCGAGTCAATGTCCACAAACCGCGAGCTTACTCAGCAGCACGCACTCGACTCTCGCTAAAAGCTTGATGGAGGGCCCAAGGATGACTGCGGAGCAGCTTAAACGGACTGATATTATTCATAATTACATTATGCGCGGCGAAGCAAGTCCAAGGTCGCCTGCGGCTTCTCCCTCGCCTGCGGAGCAGTGCGCTTCTACTACTACCGTCGCAAGGTCACCTTCTCAGAACCAGGGGCTGCTTCAGTGCGCTACTGGCTACTCCAGGTGGCCTGCCACTTCGGTTATTACCACCACTACCGGCAGACAGCAGCAGCAACAACAACAACAACAACAACAACAACAGCAACAACAGCAACAGCAACAACAGCAGCAGCAACAGCAGCAGCAAAATTCTAACTACCTCGTTATTGGCACACCCGGATCTTCTCCTAGATATCTTTCCGCCGCAGCAACGAGTACCAGCACGAGTCCCAGGCTAAATTCCACCAGCGCTACCACTCTAGTTCTTTCAGGGTGTCCTAATAATATGATGGAGCTGCAAGTAGACATTGCTGACAGTCAACAGCCCTTGAATTTGTCCAAAAAATCGCCGTCCCCCTCGCCAAGACCTATCGTTGGACCCTGCAAGGTACTTTCTCTTGAAGCGTAGTCCTGTTAAATTTTTTTCATCCCACCTGTGAAAATTTTCATGGAAAATTATTAAGTGATTTTTTTTTTGTTTTTTTTTTTTTTTTGTGAAAAAAATTTTTTATCAGTGCCAGGACGCTCTTGCGCGTGACAAACCAAATAATTTATTATTTAAAAAAAAATTAAATGATAATAATTATGATAAGATATTAATCATTAATGCGGAAATAATATCTATTGTCCGTGTGTGCCCCCCACCTATTTGATAGTGCTAAAAAAAAGGAAAGAGAGATGGACACTTAAAGTGGCATCGCAATTTCTATAAATACATCTTATTTGCTAGAAATCAGTCTAGATATAAATTAATTAATTAATTAATTAATTAATTGATTAATTTAATGTTGAAATGAATTTAAAATAAAATATTCTATGTGATAATCATGAATATCGCGCATCTTGTATAGTATCCATCTCATTCATAAATCATCTACTCTATAAATAATAAAATAATTTTAATTTCTATTATTTAAGATAATTATTGTAATTTTAAGGATTATTATTATTATATTATCCGTACATTTAAATTTTTTGTGTCTTTAATATTTAGACACGGAAATGAAATGTGTGAATGATTTTTTTGAGCGAGTCGGGGCTATTTGAAAATTGGCAAAAATATCTGAAAAAAGTTAAAGAGAAATATCATGAAGAATTTTTTTTTTTTTTGAGACTGATTGGCTTATTGGCCCTCCAGTTTGCAATTACCGTACCTTTATATCATGTATCATCGTATTAATAGATGAATGATTTAAATAAAAATTTAAATAAAAATTATTAATATTAATTATTAAAAATAATACAGGAGTTATTAATCTTATTGAAGTGTCCTGTAGAATTTAGGGTGTTAGTTTGTAGGAATTATATTATTGATTGTGTAAGAATGTGTGAGATATTTTAGAGTGAGTTCTGATAATGTACATATTTAATGTAAGCCGTAGTTGTTTAAAAGAAAAAAAAAAAAAAAAACATTCAAGTGAATTTTGGCGATAAATTTTCCTAAAAATAATATTAATTATAATGATAAATAGTTGTAATAATTATGATAATTATAATGATAATAATAATTGTAATAATATTATTATTAATAATGGTGATGATAATAATAATTTATAATTATAAAAAAAAAAAAAAAAAGTCAAAATTAATTCAAAATTGTGGCTGATTTAAAAAAAAAAAAATTTTTTTGAAATATGCGGCGGGCCGCCGCCGACATGTTGTTGAGACGCCCGCCTTATTCCCCCACACAAATAATCTGCCATTTGTATCCTATTAGCATTTCACAATTGCATAGTATTAAAAAAAATATTTACACGGAAAATAATTTATTTAAATTATAACTAAAATAATTCCATTTTTTTTTTTTTCTAAAAATTGCAAAAAAAAATTTTTTTTTCCAAAAAAAAAAAAAAATTTTTTTTTGGAAAAAAATTTTTTTCAAAAAAAAAGAAAATTTCCATAAAAATTTATTCATTTTTTAATTTCATTTTTCTGACAATAGATTGCATTAAAAAAAAAATTTTTTTTTTAAAAAAAAAATTTTTGCTTAAAAAATTTATTATTTATTTTTTTATTTTATTTTCCTGTCAATACATTGCATTAAAAAAAAAAAAAAAAAAAAATTTTTTTTTATTTTTTCAATTTTACTGTGCTCATATATTCTCTTGTATAAAAATAATTATTTAAATATATAAATATGTATGCTTGAGCACACAAGCCAGTAATTTATCCCTTGATGATAATAAAAAAAAAAAACTAAATAATTTTTAAACCCAATAAAATTTGCAATAAAGGTCATTAAACACAGGATTGGAAATAAAAATGATAAAATAAAAGTTAAAAAATAATTTAAAAAAATCTAGCATTGATATTCGTAATACTGTTATGCATAAACTACACATAAATAATAATTATAATAAACGATACATAAAGTATGATATATTTCTCTATCCATTAAGAAAAACTATAAAATCAGTTGTTTTTGATGAACAAAACAAAATGCGCATGAATACAAAGCAGCCCCGCATATTGCCCAGTGAGCACGTAATTTTGTACGCTTGGGAGTTGTGAGGTCGTCTGAATAAACATTGTCTGGTGAATTATACATAAATCTGTCATTTTTTATTTATTATTACAATAAGTACCTTCCTTACTTCCTTAAAAAATTTTTTTTCTTTTTCCGTAAATTTTTATTGTCAATCCACATAACATAATACTTTATATTTAATTACTAGTTATGAGTTATTAGATATCGCTAATTGTTAAACATTATCAAACGCGCAAGCATGACTATTATTTTATGAATTACCTTGAACCTTCTAATCGTTCATGGCTTGAAGGTTAATAATGACGCAGTTGTAATTCTTGATAACGCTTATCTGCGGATTAATTTAAAGAATTTTTAAAAAATATTACTTTTTTTAATTGATGTACCAAGCTTAATAATATAATTGCCAGTACTAGGTTTTTTTCGTAGTTTATCTTTTCAAATAAAATTTAATGCGCATTATTGTCTTAAGGTTGCTTAAAATCTATTTTATTTTATTTTTTTAACTGGTTCAAATATTAAAATTATGCGATTTTTTAAATTTTTTACACTCAAAAAAAAAAAAAAATTGTATAATTGATTTCTAAAAGAAAAAAAAATAATTAAGTAATTTCTTACAGAGTATTTTATAATTTTTTTTTGAATTATTGGCGCCCATTTTTCTTGTCATATGCGCGCGCAGTCTAAAAAAATCTAGTAATATGATTGGTTGATCTAATTTTAATTTGATTAAGTGGCGCCATAGTTTTCACGTGAGAGAAATAAGAAAAGTTATTTTGTTTTTGTACGTGTGTACCATAGTAAATTTTAATAAAAATTCATTAAAAAAAAAAAAAACTACGTAAACTAGGCTACTGATATGAAATACGGCGCCAGTTAATCGAATTCTGGAACTAATAAAACAAGCCCGGTCTCGATACATCAATTTTTTCGGGAGTTATCGTGTTTACATACAAAGTCAGCGCACAGACATCCGGACGTCCACGTAAAATTTTTTTCGAAACGTTTTTTTTTTTTTTCAAAGTACCAACACAAAATTATTTTTATAAACTACAAGATGGATTAATTAAAGTGTTTTCTCGATGTACGTCTACTCAAATTATTGTATAAGTGCAATATGGTTGTGATAGAGGCATTTGAAGATCACAAAATTGCTTGACGTTGACGTGTCGGGAGTAAAGCACTACCTCAACCGCTTCGCGCTATGAGGCGTGCAAAAAATTATTTCCCGCCAAAAATTCATAATTTTATTGAATCATTTAAAATTGATTTTTTTTTGTATTATGAAAAAAAAGTTTATTTATTTTCTATCTATTATTTAAAAAAAAATGTTCCTTAGTTTTTTTTACTCCATCATCAATTGGATAAAAATTTTTATCGTTTTTTCACTGACAACTCGAAATAAAAGCTTTGTGCTAAGGAAATAATTTGAATTACTCAAAAATCGATTGGTTTGAATTTTGATTTTTGACAAAACGTTTTTTTGATATGTTAACTGTAATACTCTTTATTCTCCAAAATTTTAGTGCAAACAAGTTGTTAAATACGGTAAAAGTTCTTCAACAGATGTTATATTACGTACATACTATTCATTACCATTAATGATAATAGTTACATACCATTCAATAAAAAATTGCAATATAGTGCAGAGGCATTTGAAGATCACAAATTAGCTTGACTTTGAAAAATTGGGAGTAAAGCAATGCCTCATAGCGCGAAGCGCTATGAGGCGTGCAAAAAAGTATCTTATATTTTATTGGAACTACCCGAGAAGACACGCTGCATCTTAATTGATATCTTTACCAACCTACGCACGGTTGCTAATACTTTCCCGTTTATAGAAAGCACGTGCCGGCTGAAAGCTTGTGGGCGTACGTCGTTTGACGACCTGCTTCGAGCAGAGAGAGAGATAATCTCATGGTGAACTTTGATATTAAGTTCCTGCATCATATAATAAACCTCGTTAGCAGAATTGGTTTATTAATTAATGTGATTCCGGAAATAAATTAATTAATAAGTCGAATTTGAGTCACGAAAAATAATTCTTAGAAGGATTTTGATTTTTTTTGCAAGAGTCTTTATTATTCGATGCTACTTGATACTTGAGTCTCTTGTCGAAGGTCAAGTGTCGCTCGCTTCAGTCGCAGCTGTTTCACTCCAACGGGCATCGACAGGTGGATTACAATAGCCAATGATGTGGACGTTAAGCGTTAAGAATGGATAATCACTCAATAATAAAATTTTTTTATAGCTTTAAAATCATTTTAATCACACTGAGAAAACAATTTGTTTGATTTAAATTCGTAGATTTATTAGAAATAACTTTTGAATGAAAATGGGTAAATTGTCTATCTACGATATATTTGTTAAGTCTATTCAGTATTTCGTCGGAAATTTATAAGGACGGTTTAGTAATATTTAAAAACACGCTGACAACGTGAAATTTGTCTGTATTATCGCATGAGAACTAAATGAATGAGAGTACGACATGCATACCTCCGTCCATGTAAATGACCTTCGATCATTGTACTTTCATTCATAAAAGCAACAAGCTGTTTTACTGAATATATTCTCGTTTACAGTAAACGTAAATGTAAACTTTATCGAAAAAATGCCAAAACGGATTAAAGTTTAGGAGTAATGTATAGCTTATCAAGAACTTTTTATTTTTTTAAGGTAGCACCCTCGGTTAGAGATTTATCGTTCAGAATTTGATGAAAATTGATGTTTAAGTGAATTATAGTAAGATAATAAAAGCCCAATAAATTTTAGAAAAGCTCTACACAGAAAAAAAGGTTTTTTTGACAAGAAATTTCACTTATTCCAACAAAATTAATTTTCTTGCTTTAAAAAATACGTATCTTGATCCAAGAAAATTTATTTAAATCAAGAAAATCTTGTTGTTTTGAGAAAATTCAGCCTCTTGCTCCAAAAAATTTAGTTCTTGATAGAAGTTAATTTTCTTGTCTTGAGAAAATTTCTCTCTTGCTCCAAAAAATTAAATATAAAGATAGAAGTAAATTTTCATTTATATTTTTATTGATTAACATGTCAAATGGGAAGATCAAATAATATTTCATCATTTTTTTTCATTAAATATGTATAATTGCACGCTAAAATAATATAAAATGGGTATCAAATATTCAAGAGAAAAATTTTCTCAAGGTGAGAAAATTTTTTTCTCAGCTGAAGTAGGTGGCGCTGCTTCCCTAAAGTATCTAAAAATCTTGATCAAATATAAAAATTTATTGTATCAAGTATTTATGATAATTTGAATTAAGAAAAAAATTAGAATTTCAAGAAAAATTTTTACTTCGGTCTTCCTTCATGCACCCGAAAATTTTCTTGAGCCAAGAATTTTGTTCTCCAGTCAAGAAATTTTTCTTTCTGTGTGGAATTAATCTCGATTGAATAATTTCAACAAAATATCTTGTTTATGACAACTAACAAGGCAATAATAATAAAAAAATTTTTTTTTTTTATCTAATATGTAATTTTCATTGAACTATTGCTTAGATCTAAAATCTGATAAAAATAATTTAATTTTTAAATCTAAATAATTTAATAAAATTTTTTTTTCGTTTTTATACAGAGAAAAAAAAATTTACTTGAATCAAGTAAATAATTTTGAAGAATTTTATTTTCTTGTTTTGAGTTAAAAAATTCTTAAACTGAGAAATTTCACTTGGTTTAAGTACATTTAATGTGATTTAAGAATTTTTCGTCTTGATTCAACACAATGAGCTTCTTCAAAATTATTTTCTTGGTTCAAGAATTTTATTCTTGATTTAAGTTAATTTTTTTTTTCAGTGCAGTATGAAATAAATCTATGAATTTTTAATCAAAAGTTATAATTTTCTAAAACTGTGTGATGACTATAAAATTCAGGGATTCTTCCGAAAAAATAAAAAGCTAAAACCCGTCAAGGTTCCAAGGACCCAACCGTGGGTTCCCTATCTTTTGATGTTTATAATATATAGAATATATGTGTATAATGCTTTTCTATAACCTTTTTTGTCTGGGGATTTGAAGAGAAATAGAATATGGAAAGACCACGACCCTAGCTATCTTAAAACATTCCCAGACTGGTCCTGTTTCAAGTCTTCAGGACGCCCTCGTACTCCTTTTGTTCGTACCCCTCTTCTTCTACTTGTTTCTTTCTTTGTTGGATAGATATTTAAACTTGAGAAGAGTATTGGCCTTCCTTAGCTCTTCGTTACTCTTGTTCAAGGTCTTTCAGCGAGGTCCGATCGAGCAGTCCCTTCTTCTTCGTTGATTCAAAAATGACCACCGAGACTCCCAAGTATACTCGCCGATTATACAAGGTCAATGAAGTCAAGAGTAATGATGATAGTGAATGGTAATGATGATGCTAACATACTAAGGTTCCTACCAGTCATGTCATCAACCTTGGGTTATTCTTCAATGAAACTCCAACAAGTCATTGTTCTATTTTTTCCGTTTTGCTACCGCTTTTTTTTTTTGCTTCTCTGGCTCTGCTGGGTTGAACTTTTTTATGCTTGTACATACTAATGACCTCGTCGCTTTAAATTAACTTATATTTTGTCTCCTTAAAAAAATGAAATTATTTTAT
>JZSA01001953.1:0-33201 GCA_000956155.1 Cotesia vestalis | reverse complement strand
CATTTTTTTTTTTTTTTTTTTTTTTTTTTGAAAATATTTCACAAGTAATAAGTGCAAAACTGTTTGTCATTAGCTAGTGATATCCTACATATGTAATCAAATAAACACTTGCTTTGTCTTACTTGGAATTTAATCACGATTATCGTTTCTTGGGAGTGATACTAGCCATCAACGGAAATATGAGCGATTCTTTAAAAACCGGAAATGAACTATCTAATTATATTTTTTCGACTGTGTAAATATAAAATAAAAGATAATACAATGAAGTAGTGAATGTTATGTTAATTAGTAACTGTATATTGAAATAAAAATCACAATTGAAGTCTATTAGATTAGTAAAATGAGTTTGATAAGATACTTTTGCTTGTCTGTCTGACCCTCGGGGTTCAAGAGCAATGGGTGAATGTCCGTTGTCGAGTCAATTCCCCGTGAATATGCATCACACGTTGAATGAGACTTAATGGCTTGCGGGGCGATAGGCTGTGCAGTGATACTGATATATTTATATTATATATTATCCATCTTTCCCCTTCCCTTTCTAGCAATCTACTATTATTATTAATTAAATTAACCTATTATTAGCAATCTGGTAAATTTCATTTAAGTTTGATCGATAATTAAATCTCGATATTAAAGTTTATGATTAAAAAATTTTTTTAAAAGATTTGATTTTTATTATTTATCACAAAATTTTGAAATTACACCATACTTGACAAGCACTCATCATCTACAGGTATACCACGAGACAATATGATCACAAATGTATACATATACCGTTTTACATTCAATTGTTCGTCGATACAATATACATTAGTCCAGGTCCGATCGTTGAACTTCTACAGAAAAATACAAAAGTTATTCATTTCAATTTGCTCATCATCAAAAATAGAGACTCTATCTTCGTGTCAGGTGATTAAATAACATTAGACTAGTATTATTAAGTTCAGTGTTATTCTGTGTTATGGATTATTAAATTCAATACCGGACTAATTTTTTAAATTTCAAACGCACTCTTATATAAATACAGAGAGAATAAATTTAAAAATGTTTTTTATTTGATCATGAATAATCATGTACTGTAAAAATGATCAGGAATTCGGGGTTTTGTTAGAATTGTGACCTTTATTCTATGAACTGTAGCAAGCAGTCAACTAATGTAACATAATATAAGAAGAATATTAGTTTATAACATAATTATAAACTTTAAATTTTATTAATTGATTTAAAAATTAATTTTAAGATGCATAACTAAAGTATTATTTTTTTATAGATATTCTTTACTCTTTTAATTATTTTCAAAATTTTAATCAATCTGAAAAAATTATCCAAAATTTATAATAATTTTTGAGACATAGGGGAGGGTGGGACAAGACGGCCCACCTCAAAAATTGACCAAAAATTTATTTTTCTAATATTTTGGAGGTGGACCATCTTGCCCCAAAAAAAAATTTTTTTTTCTGGAACTTTTGAAAAATTCCGGTGAATTGAGTCAAAGTTGGACGAGTGTAAATCCACTTGATAGTAGAAAGCCAAAAAAAATAAAAACTGGCTTAGGTGGGCCGTCTTGCCCCACCCTCGCCTATTGAAAAATAAAATTCTTGAAAATTTTCATAATATTGAAAAAGATGCCGCTAAATTTTTAAAATAAAAAAATGTCATTTTTTTCAAATTTAATTTTGCGTACAAAAAAAATTTTTTCTGGCAATTTTGAACAGATTTTTCAGGAAATTTTTATATTAATAAAAAACTTTCCTAAAAATAAAATGTAAATTATTTCTGGATTAAAATAGAAAATTTTCTGATAATTTTATTTAATTATAAATTAGTACAAAAATTTCTTGACAAAATTTTAAAAATACTTTACGTCAGTTTATAAAATTATAATCGATTAAAAACTCGTTTAACGATACCAAAATTCCCCAGATTCGATCAGTTTTTTTTATTTGTTCAAAGACCTTTGTTTTCTTAACAAATAATCAGAATCTATAGATTAAAAAAAAAAATTATTTTTTTGAGTTTGATGACATGTTTTGTGTGAACTGAGGACGATGATCTCTGTAATGTCATAGCAATATCAGTATCATAATTTTCTGGAAATAAACTCAGGTAAAAATAAACAGGGTATTACATGTTTCCCAATAAATAAAAATTTTATGACAGAGTTTAAGGAACGCATAACACAATAGGCCTATCTCAAGCTTTATATATATGTATATACATATATAGAAATATATAAATTATAAATACAGTTTGGAAAAACCTAGAGGCATGAACTTTAATCATTGACCTCGTATAAAAAAATTTTTAGAGTTAAAAATAACAGTTTTTATTTATGTGGCTGTGAAACGTTGACTTTTATTTATTTAAAAAAAATTTAATGTTATTAACCTGATTTATTATTTGTCAATTGAAAATTTTAAGCCAGTTGTAGATAATTATTCAAATTTTTTTTAGAGGTTTGAATTAAAAAATTTGAAAAAATTAAAAAACATCTAAAAAAATTAGGTGTAGATTTTTTGGGAAATTTTTCTCCTAAAAATTGTAAAAATTATGTATTATATTTTAATAAAAAAAAAAAAATAAAACTTAATCAAATTTATACATGAGTAAGCCGAGTTGGCATAAAATAATATCTTTAAGAATATTCAATTTAAATAATGTACAAATAAATTGAAAAAATATAAAAAAAATTTTTAAACTCAAAAAAATTATTGTGCTTAAAAAAAAGCAAAATTTTTTAAATTTTATGAATCTAGTTAAGCATAATAAGAATTAAAGAGCATACCAATGTTTTTTCTATTAATTATTCTATGGAAAATTTTTGTGCTTTAATAATAATTATTATTATTATTGTTAATATATTATTTTGACATAATTAAGCAATAAAAAATTTTTTTTTCAATTTCTTACGATATAAGTAGTGGTTAAAAATTTTCAGGAATCTTTTGAATATGTGATGGGTCCTGAGATAAGGCAGTTTTACTTGCAAACACTACCTATTTATTTATCATTTAGTTATTTTTTTTCTTTAATGATTAAATTTAAAAATAAAAGAATAAATTTACGAAGGACTATTATTTACGTACTCCTGCCAAGTTTAATAATTTTTTATTCAATAATTACTTGATCAAAAATTGTCCCAGTATTTTGTTCAAAATTTTAATGATTTGTTTCATTTGTAATTTACCGAAAGGTTAATTTTAGTAATGTCATAATTTTTTACGCCTGTAAGCGAAATCATCGCAATAACGTTTGTATCATATAATAATAGATAATTCATGGTCGTTTACTCTTTATCGAATTTTATTTTATTTCAAATGTAGAGTTCTATAACCAATTGAACAATTATGACTTTTTAATTGGAGTAAAAACAGTAAACCGGCTAAAAAGTGTTATGCTATAAATACAGTAGTAAAATTGTATAAGACGTGATAAGCCCAATATTTTGTAACTTTTTACTATAACATTTTAAAATTGAAATTTGAAATTTGTTTTTCCTCGAATCAAGATTCCTGAAAATTTTTAACCACTACTTATATCGTAAGAAATTGAAAAAAAAATTTTTTATTGCTTAATTATGTCAAAATAATATATTAACAATAATAATAATAATTATTATTAAAGCACAAAAATTTTCCATAGAATAATTAATAGAAAAAACATTGGTATGCTCTTTAATTCTTATTATGCTTAACTAGATTCATAAAATTTAAAAAATTTTGCTTTTTTTTAAGCACAATAATTTTTTTGAGTTTAAAAATTTTTTTTATATTTTTTCAATTTATTTGTACATTATTTAAATTGAATATTCTTAAAGATATTATTTTATGCCAACTCGGCTTACTCATGTATAAATTTGATTAAGTTTTATTTTTTTTTTTTTATTAAAATATAATACATAATTTTTACAATTTTTAGGAGAAAAATTTCCCAAAAAATCTACACCTAATTTTTTTAGATGTTTTTTAATTTTTTCAAATTTTTTAATTCAAACCTCTAAAAAAAATTTGAATAATTATCTACAACTGGCTTAAAATTTTCAATTGACAAATAATAAATCAGGTTAATAACATTAAATTTTTTTTAAATAAATAAAAGTCAACGTTTCACAGCCACATAAATAAAAACTGTTATTTATTTAAAAAAAATTTAATGTTATTAACCTGATTTATTATTTGTCAATTGAAAATTTTAAGCCAGTTGTAGATAATTATTCAAATTTTTTTTAGAGGTTTGAATTAAAAAATTTGAAAAAATTAAAAAACATCTAAAAAAATTAGGTGTAGATTTTTTGGGAAATTTTTCTCCTAAAAATTGTAAAAATTATGTATTATATTTTAATAAAAAAAAAAAAATAAAACTTAATCAAATTTATACATGAGTAAGCCGAGTTGGCATAAAATAATATCTTTAAGAATATTCAATTTAAATAATGTACAAATAAATTGAAAAAATATAAAAAAAATTTTTAAACTCAAAAAAATTATTGTGCTTAAAAAAAAGCAAAATTTTTTAAATTTTATGAATCTAGTTAAGCATAATAAGAATTAAAGAGCATACCAATGTTTTTTCTATTAATTATTCTATGGAAAATTTTTGTGCTTTAATAATAATAATTATTATTATTGTTAATATATTATTTTGACATAATTAAGCAATAAAAAATTTTTTTTTCAATTTCTTACGATATAAGTAGTGGTTAAAAATTTTCAGGAATCTTGATTCGAGGAAAAACAAATTTCAAATTTCAATTTTAAAATGTTATAGTAAAAAGTTACAAAATATTGGGCTTATCACGTCTTATACAATTTTACTACTGTATTTATAGCATAACACTTTTTAGCCGGTTTACTGTTTTTACTCCAATTAAAAAGTCATAATTGTTCAATTGGTTATAGAACTCTACATTTGAAATAAAATAAAATTCGATAAAGAGTAAACGACCATGAATTATCTATTATTATATGATACAAACGTTATTGCGATGATTTCGCTTACAGGCGTAAAAAATTATGACATTACTAAAATTAACCTTTCGGTAAATTACAAATGAAACAAATCATTAAAATTTTGAACAAAATACTGGGACAATTTTTGATCAAGTAATTATTGAATAAAAAATTATTAAACTTGGCAGGAGTACGTAAATAATAGTCCTTCGTAAATTTATTCTTTTATTTTTAAATTTAATCATTAAAAAAAAAAAATAACTAAATGATAAATAAATAGGTAGTGTTTGCAAGTAAAACTGCCTTATCTCAGGACCCATCACATATTCAAATAAATAAACTTTACTATAAAGAAATTACTAATAAACGTACAACCAATAAAATCTTTGAGATTGATTTTATTTTTAGGTTATTCTTTATTTTAGTTTAGATAACTTATAAGACAGAATTATTAAAATGCAGCTTGGTTAGGGTAGAAAACTAATTATCAACAAAAAATTTCATTTGCTATACTTTGATGTAGACCGCAAGAGAGTGCCAAAAGTAAATTATCTAGTTTAATTTTTTTAAGCAGTGTTTAGAGTATTTACAGTCAGTCTGATAACCTCCTTCCCCTTCAGTGCATTTTACATCTCTTTCAAATAAACAAACCGATATATTCAATTGGCATTTGTTATCACTGGTCCAGACTTAATTACCGACGTCAGACTGTACTAAATGTTCTCAAGAACTAATTGTTTCCCTTATTGGAGCAACTATATAAATTCTAAATAATTTATAACTTATTATATTTACTTGTATATTAAAGTACATCATAATAATATTAATGATACGAAAATGACTTGTCAGTATATGTATAACGATATGATGTATATATACCAGTAATGAAAAGCTTCAAATGACGCGACGGTGTGACCTAGTCCGAGGTCAGTCAACTATCCCTCAATACGATCCATGCTTTTTATAATAAAAAAAATTTCATAGTGATTTTCAGTTCTTTCAATGATTTATAAATAATTTTTCGATTTAAATTTAGACCCTCTTATTAATCAAGTCAGTTTTTTTTAGCACTTCAAATGTGATTACACATTATATATATTATTTAAGCACAAAAATATTTTTGTATATTGATATGTCAACTATTGTTATTCTTAAGCGAATATGAATCATATAGCGAGATAAAATTAATAAAACAATAAGCTTACGAATACTGTCAGTGATTATCAGTATCATTATTACCGCAAAACTATCAACGGTGTTTGATAATATAAACAAGTGTTTGATTACCTGTCGTAAATATCACTGAGAGAAAATTTTATTCAATAGTAATAAAAAAGTTTATTTGGACTTAAAAAAAAAACTTAGTTAATAGTAATAAAATTATATTCCATATGAATAAAATTTTATTAGTATTTAATAAAATTTTCTTAAATACTAATATGTGTTTTTCATACGAATATTAAGTCATTAAAACAAATAATTAAAAAAAAAAAAATTAATATTTATCAATTAATTATAATATATTCAAATATATTTTCAATGTAAAATCTTTTAATAAATAAATAGTATAAAGATATTTCAGCGAGACATCCTAACCTAACCTACTTGTTTATTTCCCCTTCCTCTTTATTAGCCAAATAAAAGTTTTATTAAATAGTAATAAAATTTTATTACTATTAAATAAAATTGTCTCTCAGTGAAGTCACTTTGGCAAGCCACTTGGCTACTCATTTCCGCATTTAGTAATAAGATTATCATCATGATCTCCGAAGCCAATATTTTTGATAGTATGAAATGTAATAGTTATTTTCCCTATCAAAAAAATCCATATGGGAAATCAGCCTGGATTCCCACATGGATTTCCACATGACGTTTTCGGATAGATTCCCATATGGTTTCCCATAAGAATCCAGGGTTGGATCCTACATGGATTCTCACATGATTTCCCATAAGAATCCAAAGTAAGAATCCCACATCAATTCCCATACCAAAAAGGTGAAAAAATTTTATTCGAAAAATTTAAAATAATAATAAATTAATAACTGCTAATTAACTATTTATTGAAATTAACACTGAAAAGTGGATGTTATCTTTTTATCTCATGAATAAGCTACTGGCGTCTGGTGGACTTGAACCCGTACCTCATGGTTGACAGTCTTCTACGCTACTCACTGGCCTGAATCACGTTCTTACATGACGTATATTCATTTTCCTTATTTGAATTCTATATAGGAATCCACATATCCACACGTTCCTATATGGATTTCCCACATGGGAATCCATGTACCCACACTTTCCTATGTGGATTCCCATGGGAACCCATACTTCCCATGTGGATTTCTCACATGGGAATCCATGTACCCACACTTTCCTATGTGGATTCCCATAGGAATCCATACTTCCCATGTGGATTTCCCACATGGGAATTCATGTACCCACACTTTCCTATGTGGATTCCCATAGGAATCCATACTTCCCATGTGGATTTCTCACATGGGAATCCATGTACCCACACTTTCCTATGTGGATTCCCATAGGAATCCATACTTCCCATGTGGATTTCCCACATGGGAATTCATGTACCCACACTTTCCTATGTGGATTCCCATGGGAATCTATACATTCCTACATTAAATCCTATGGATTCCATACTTTCCTATGTGGATTCGTATGGATTCCCATACAATCCCATGTGGATATTTTTGATAGGGTAATATTTACTTACCAGTTGACAGATCTCGATCTCCCCTACCAAATATTGACAGTCACGATATTCTTGGCATTCACCATTACCAATCCCTTCTTCATCAATCATTTTGAGATCACAATTATGATGGCATGATCCCGTAGAACTTAGACTGCTTTCATTGACTATGATTTTCTGAATCCATCGCTTCAATTTAATGTCTCCTACAATGATGTAATTTAGTTAAGTTGCTCATACCTCTGATTAAGAAATTGACTTTAAAATTATTAAAAACAATTTTAAATTGTTTGAGTTGGCTTAAATATAGATATAAGGTAACTACGGATAATAAGGCCTAGCTAAGGGAGATTTTGAAAAAAATCGAAAATATTGCATTTAATTATTGCAATGTATCATTAATTTTTAAATTAACACATTACCCATAGAATATAATAGAGTAATGGTAATTTTCATCATAAACTAACCCAAAATTAAATTTTTTTAAAAACCTTGCGAATAGGCCTTATTTTACTACATTAAGGTAATAAGGCTTATGGGTTGTATATACTGGAAATAGTTATACTCTACTTGATATAATTGCGATTAGAGATCAATCGCTTAAATTGAGCAACAATACTTTTTAAGATGTTGATAAAAATTAGAACAATGATTTTAAATTATAAAATATAAAATTATAAAAAATGTTTATCATTTACTCGAATAGTTTTCTAGGAATTCTTCTGCACTACTTTAGCATATGACGTATGATGAAATATAGAAGATAAGGAACATTGTATCGGGACTCTACAAACTTGTAGCGACATTTCTATGCTAGACGCTTCTACTAGAGAAGTCTTTAGTGGAAGCGGTTATTTTAAATAGCATTTCTATTACTTGAGCCTTATTACCCCACAGCTGTTATTACCCGCGGGTACCTTATATTTTCGATTAGGGTATTTACATAAAAAAGGAAATTTTTGATGGGGTCCCAAGTCGAAATTTAAGTTGTAGATTCAATTTGTTGAACGTTAAAACTATAAATTCGACGTATTGAACGTAACAAACGTTCAAATCGTAAGCTCAACGTTTTGAACATTTAAAACGTCAGTTTAACGTATTGGACGTAAAAAATAAAGATTCAACTTTGAGTCATTGAATTTCATCAGCAGTAATTGGGTCATTCGCAGTAATTGACACGCAATAATCGAGACAAGCTCCTTTTATACCTGCAGTAATACATGCATATGAACTTTCTTTAAAAATGTTTATCATTCAAAGAAAATATTAGTTTATCGCACCCTGGATTTAATATTTAATTTTTTGGAGCAAGAGAGAAATTTTCTCAAGACAAGAAAATTAACTTCTATCAAGAATTAAATTTTTTGGAGCAAGAGGCTGAATTTTCTCAAAACAACAAGATTTTCTTGACTTAAATAAATTTTCTTGGACCAAGATACGTACTTTTTAAAGCAAAAAAATTAATTTTGTCGAAATAAGTGAAATTTCATGTCAAAAAAAATTTTTTTTTCGCTCAAGAAAATAATTATCCAGAAAAATATATTCTTGGCTCAAGTGAACCTTTTTTTCTGTGTAAACAAAAAATGCCATATTCGTAAAGTCCGAGGGTAAATTCTAATTTGAATATTGTTGACTATTTTTTGTTCCTCGATACGAGTAGTAACGGTTAGATGGCAAAGAATATCAGGCCTCGACGTCGTCCGATAACGAGAAAAGATTAATCTCAAGGACAAGGTCAACCGCGTTCGTCGCGCTCCTCGGTTTTCTCATAATGTTATGTCCATATACACACTGATATAAGTTTGATATGTATACTGACTAAATAAATACTTGTCACCGCTTAAATAATAAATTATAACTCATAACAAAATCCTAATGTATTAAAATCTAACTATAACTAATTTAATGACTATTGTAAATTATTTAAAACTCACCGGAAGATTACATTATTCAAATGAACTTGATTTTCATTAACGTTTTAAAAAAGTCAAGGTTACTTTATTATTTCATAACATTTTAATTATAATCTAAAGTGATTATCTTAATTTTTTTTTTTTTTTTTTTTAATAAATAAAATTGCTAATTTATTAAAAATTTTTTTTAACAATTAAATTTATTGATTTTTTATTTCATAAAAATAAATAACATCAAAGAAACTTAAACTTAAAAGTTGGATTTGAATGAGTCATTTTTGAATGACAACTTGGCGCTTGGACGAGGTCATGAGAATAGAAGAAACGAGTCATCATCCAAGCGGAAATTACGTCGTTTAACTTAAACATAATATGTCATCAAGATTTATCCAAGAGGTTGCTAATAAATAATAATAGTTTCATTATTTATGAGTAATTTTAGCTAATCAACAACTCTTAAGCCAATATCTTTGCAATAATATTTGTTTTATTTGTTGATAAAAAGATGAATAATAATTATCTTTTTTACTGAACCAATATGTATCCTTCAAACATCTCGTGGTATTGACCAAGATATCCGAGGTAATTAGTGGAATAATTAACGAAATTAACCAGATAATGATAATGATAATTGATGCGGTATTGAATTTATTTTAAAATTTTAAAAGTGTGTACAGTAATAAGGTAATAAGTGGAATGTTACGGATTTTTTTTTTTATGTAGAATTTTTAACAATTGCTTGTTAGTAAGTTATTAAAAGTTCTTTGAGAAAGAAATTTAGCTTACACTGTGGAAGAATTTAGTTCTATTTAATAAGATTTACACAGAAAAAAACAAATTTCTTGAAACAAAAAAATTGTAAGTTATTTTGGAGGAAAAAGAAATTTTCTTGGCTTAAAAAAATTTAACTTTGTTCAAAAAATTTTAAAAAATTAATTTTTTACGTAATTATGGCCCTAAATAGGTCATTGCTTTGAAAATATTTTTGGAAAATAAATGCTTCATTTTTTTAACAGTTTAAAATATAAATTTAAAAAATTTTAAATGATTATTTTTTTGTATTAATAAATAAAAAAACCTTGTTAACAATAACAAAATAATTAAATTTTTTTTTTGATGACGGATAAAAATTAAAAATTTATTGTTTTATGTTGTAAATAAACAAGTAAAGTTGTTAAAAATATATAACTCAATTATTCAGTAAAAAATGTATTGAACAAACTTAATTTTTATGACATCGTTAAAGTCATTCCCTTGTAAATATGAATTATCATAAAAATAATTGTTATCGCGCAGTCAAGGTTCTATACCAATGAGACCCAGCATTTATACATGACTTACAGACCAGACCAATACCAAGTTATTAGTTATTACTATTACACATATCTAAGATTCCATTTAGACAAATAAATGTATAGAAGTGTACAAGTGTATCAAGTACAATGTTAAATGTTAACTATTGAGTATGCTTTGCCTCGGGCTAAGCGGGAATACTTGTCGCACCACTAAAATTTTTATCGGAGATTTCAAGGTGATGGTTCTATAAAATCTTATTTTTAGCTTCTTTTTTCTGTAATTTTTAAAGTTATGATAATTAAATTCTGATAAATTATTTCATTATTGTATTTAACTCATTTTTTAAATTCAATTTTCTAAGACAACATTTAACATTATTGTAATGTTTAATTGTGATCATTTACAAAAAAAAAAAAAAAATTTCTTAATAGTCTTTGTATGATGTAAAAAAAAGTCGCTGAGAAAATATATAAAAATTTTTAAGTGCACGACTTATGATGCTCATTTAATTATGAAATAATAGTAACTCAAAAAATGTAGAAAAAAAATTATAAAACAGCTGTAATAGGACGATAATGCTTAAGGACATGTAGGACAGGGAATTTTCAAATTTTGAACAAGATACTAGGACATTTTTTGACCAAGTAATTATTGAATAAAAAATTATTAAACTTGCCAGGAGTACGTAAATAATAGTCCTTCGTAAATTCATTCTTTTATTTTTAAATTTAATCATTGAAAAAAAAAAATAACTAAATGATAAATAAATAGGTAGTGTTTGCAAGTAAAACTGCCTTATCTCAGGACCCATCACATATTCAACTAAATAAACTTTACTATAAAGAAATTACTAATAAACGTACAACCAATAAAATCTTTGAGATTGATTTTATTTTTCGGTTATTCTTTATTTTATTTTAGATAACTTATAAGACAGAATTATTAAAATGCAGCTTGGTTAGGGTAGAAAACTAATTATCAACAAAAAATTTCATTTGCTATACTTTGATGTAGACCGCAAGAGAGTGCCAAAAGTAAATTATCTAGTTTAATTTTTTTAAGCAGTGTTTAAAGTATTTACAGTCAGTCTGATAACCTCCTTCCCCTTCAGTGCATTTTACATCTCTTTCAAATAAACAAACCGATATATTCAATTGGCATTTGTTGTCACTGCTCCAGACTGAATTACCGACATCAGACTGTACTACATGCGTTCTTAAGTCAAGATGATAAAATTAAAGGCAAAAAATTGTTGAAACAAAACAACTAGCTGTCTTTAAAATAATTTTCTTGGATCCAGATTATCTCTTTAAAATACAAGAAAATTTCTTAATTATCTTGACAAAGTACAATAAAAATAACCTTTTTGCAGGGTCTGAGCAATTTAATTATGAGACCAAGTTCATATACTTTATATATATTGTTTTAAACCATAAAAATCCTTGTTCTACACAGGACTTATGTGTTATGTAAATAAACAATAAGTTAATTTTTTTAAACAGTGTTTAGAATATTTACAGTCAGCCTGATAGCCTTCTTCAGTGTATTTTGCTACGGCGTCTCGTTCTCGATGATTACAAGTGTAGTAGCGCTAGCTACGTCCAATTCCACAACATTTAGAGTTTAAATTTCTTAATTCATGGACGCGACCACTATAGTCAGTGGCGCTCGCCGTTACTTACCTCATATTGTTTCACTGTGTTATGTCCAACGATAAACATACAGAGTTTATATACAGTCAAAAATAATTGTTAAATTAATAAAATATCATTATTTAACATGACAAAAGAGAAGAAAAGGAAGCGTTCATGTTCTCGTTCAAAGGATCGAAAATTTGAAAAAGATTAAAATAACCAACGATTGACAGATCTGGAAAAGCAAATAGCTAACCTCACAAGCGTTGTCACAAAATTTGTGCAACTAAAAAATGTCGAGGAAAATTCGGAAAAAATCCAACTGACAAATGTTCTAGGTAAGAATAACAATGATAATAAATTAAAAAATTTTTATAGACACGAAAAAAAATTTTTTTTTTCTGTAGGCTTTCCATACGAAGGACGACGCCTTCCTCGAGCTCGTTTGATCGGTTCATTTTACATGTGTTTCAAATAAACAAACCGATATATTCAATTGGCACTTGTCACTGGTCCAGACTAAATTAACGACATCAGACTGTACTGCATGTTCTTAAGTAAATCTAGGAAGGTACTGCATAAACGCCTCTGGTGGAATAAATGTACATAATATCTATAGATATATCACCATCCATGTTAATTTTACATGGATATATATAGATATACAGTCTTGTAGTTTTCGTTTTTTATTAATTGCAATTAAACGACACTGAATTAATTAATCATTCGCATTCAGTGACCTACAATCGTCGATTAGAATTAAAAAAAAAAAATTTAACTCAAATAATGGATTTTTTCACAAGTTACAGTGTTTCCGGGTTCCACACATGACAGACAGGAAAATTTTTTGACCTATTTTGGTGTTTTTTTCAAATTCTATTGCAGTAAATCAATTTTTAAAAAGTATGGAATTAATCTCCATTAAATTATCTCTACAATAGTATGCAAAATATCTTGATTCCGTGAACTAACAAGACTATAATAATAAAAATAGCCGCCAAAATGAGGCGAAAAAAAATTTTTCAATCGTAAAGCACTCTCTGATGCTTCGCATTATGAATCGTGCAAAAAATTGAGTTATAAAATTAAATCTGTTGAAAGTTTTAGTGTAAAAAATTGAAAAATTCACTGTTAAACTACTTATCTAAGCTATTTTATTTAATAACTCTCAAGTACTTTGTGCAAAAATAAATTTCCGATAGGCTCCGGGGGGATTCGAACCCCCGATCTCCTGTTTACTAGACAGGCGCTTTAACCAACTAAGCCACGGCGCCGTAATGGAACTCGGAAGGATATTCGATGGACTCACCAAAAATTTCTCTTTCTATACACTGAAAAAAAAAAATTAACTTGAATCAAGAGAAAAATTTTTGAATCAAGTAAAATTTACTTAAGGTAGTACCACAGATACAACAAGTGTAAAATGTTCCATACAAAGCCTTATTTGATTAACGTAGTTGATTTTCTTATGCAAAGTCGCGTTAGAGCAAGAGAGACAAAGATAATTTTTTAAAGTTTTTCAAATTAAAAACTTTTCCAAATTTTTCAATTTAACAAAAAAATCTCCCACGTATACTTCTTATAAAAAAAAATACCTAATTTTCATCTTAATCACACATATGTCGTGCTTATAACCTGGCATATGTTTATTTTTTCGGTCGACTTACTGAGCAATCAATTCTTCCTGTTTAAAAAATTATAAATTATTTGTAAAAAGAAAAAATTAATAAATATATGTGGCCAGCTACACATAGTACGAATAAAGAACTAACCAGACCCGGAAGCATTGAGCGATAAGAAATCCAGCGCGTGTATCACCCTAGCTTATCCCAGGGTCATCTGCTTGAAGCACGTTTTTTTTTTTTTAGATCAAAGCCAATTTTATTCGGAATGTTATTATATAATTGAATAGAATTAATTTCGCTTTCAATTGAGGATACTTGATACTAGATACCCCTTCATATCAATAAATAAATTAACTTTTTCAAGAAAACCATCTGGTAATTATCGATTTTTTTTCTTTGATATTTTGAAAAAAAAAAAAAAAAAAAAATCTTTAAATATTTCAAAAGAGTGATTTGAAAAAATAAGATATTTATCAACACAAAAAAAAATTTATATTTTCTGCTATATTAAAAAATTCCTCGGACAAATATCGAATGAGCTTATATTTTTAAAAATATCATTAGTTGACAAAATTCCATGACATTTTTTAATTATTGAAATTTTTAAAGGTATAAGCTCATCCCGATATTACACTAATCGAGACCTTTCATTTGAGTATCCACATGGAATTTTTTATATATTTTATATATTTCACAAATATCATATATATCAAATATACAAAATATATGAAAAATGCATGTGAGTACTCAAATGAAAGGTCTCGATGAGTGTAACATCAAAATGAGCTTATACCTTTAAAAATTTCAATAATTAAGAAATGAGATTGAATTTTCTAAATTAATGATATTTTTAAAGATATGAGCTCATCTTGATGTTACCCTAATCAAAACCTTTCATTTGAGTACCCACATGCATTTTTTCATATATTTTATATATATCACAAATATAACGAATATCATATATACAAAATATATATCAAAAATACATGTGGGTATTCAAATGAAAGGTCTCGATGATAGCGGGCTCGTTGGCGGTTGTTGAGACTTGGAAACTCATCCTCCCTGTCTGGGATTCTGGCACAGGGTAAAGTCGCGTCGCAGTCGGGTCTACGGGTAAGAGTAAGAGTAGGTTGACGGGCTAGTACTGGTATATAGTGTACCTAGAGAAAGAGGGCTGGAGAACTGGAGGACTGGATACGGGAGGTTGAGGTCGTCGGGCTTATAGGAACAAGGCATTGACCTCCAGTGAGTTAGGATGTCTGCTGGTATTGATTCGCGAGCTTACTGCTGCCGGTGATAGTAGCAGTGGAGGTGGTGCAGTCTCGACTGTACTTGTTGGGGTAAAATGGAAATACACGAATTATACCGGGTACGGAACTAGGAAGGGCGACGACTATGCCTTTAGCTTTAGTGAGGGATGAAAAGAACCATAGAGAGGGTGCACTGCCAACTCCGAGTACTTTATACTCCCCTACGTCTCTTTTCTTTCCTCTTTGTGGGTTGAAAAACCAGACAGACTCGTTCACTGAAAACGCTATTGATGTTATTTTAAAAAGATATTTTTTACTAATATTAATATTAATATTCATATTTTTTTAATATTAATTAATGGAGTTCGATGCATTGACATTGCAAGGCTTATTATCCACCTTAAAAGACATTTTTATTAAATAGTAATTTATGTTAAAAATATTTTTAACACATGTAAAATGCACTGAAGGAGGTTATCAGACTGACTGTAAATTCTCCAAACACTGCTTAAAAAAATTATCTTATTGTTTAATTACATAACACATGAGTCCTGTGTAGAACAAGGATTTTTATGGCTTAAAATAATATATATAAAGTATATGAACTTGGTCTAATAATTAAATTGCACAGGCCCTGCAAAAAGGTTATTTTTATTGTACTTTGTCAAGATAATTAAGAAATTTTCTTGTATTTTAAAGAGATAATCTGGATCCAAGAAAATTATTTTAAAGACAGCTAGTTGTTTTGTTTCAACAATTTTTTGCCTTTAATTTTATCATCTTGACTTAAGAACGCATGTAGTACAGTCTGATGTCGGTAATTCAGTCTGGAGCAGTGACAACAAATGCCAATTGAATATATCGGTTTGTTTATTTGAAAGAAATGTAAAATGCACTGAAGGAGGTTATCAGACTGACTGTAAATACTCCAAACACTGTTTAAAAAAATTATCTTATTGTTTATTTACATAACACATGAGTCCTGTGTAGAACAAGGATTTTTATGGCTTAAAATAATATATATAAAGTTTATGAACTTGGTCTAATAATTAAATTGCACAGCCCCTGCAAAAAGGTTATTTTTATTGTACTTTGTCAAGATAATTAAGAAATTTTCTTGTATTTTAAAAAGATAATCTGGATCCAAGAAAATTATTTTAAAGACAGCTAGTTGTTTTGTTTCAACAATTTTTTGCCTTAAATTTTAT
This sequence comes from Cotesia vestalis, assembly GCA_000956155.1. NCBI lineage: Eukaryota > Metazoa > Arthropoda > Insecta > Hymenoptera > Braconidae > Cotesia > Cotesia vestalis. The sequence goes on along the minus strand of JZSA01001953.1, from coordinate 16,622 downwards.
CATCTTGACTTAAAAACGCATGTAGTACAGTCTGATGTCGGTAATTCAGTCTGGAGCAGTGACAACAAATGCCAATTGAATATATCGGTTTGTTTATTTGAAAGAGATGTAAAATGCACTGAAGGAGGTTATCAGACTGACTGTAAATACTCCAAACACTGTTTAAAAAAATTATCTTATTGTTTATTTACATAACACATGAGTCCTGTGTAGAACAAGGATTTTTATGGCTTAAAACAATATATATAAAGTATATGAACTTGGTCTAATAATTAAATTGCACAGGCCCTGCAAAAAGGTTATTTTTATTGTACTTTGTCAAGATAATTAAGAAATTTTCTTGTATTTTAAAGAGATAATCTGGATCCAAGAAAATTATTTTAAAGACAGCTAGTTGTTTTGTTTCAACAATTTTTTGCCTTTAATTTTATCATCTTGACTTAAGAACGCATGTAGTACAGTCTGATGTCGGTAATTCAGTCTGGAGCAGTGACAACAAATGCCAATTGAATATATCGGTTTGTTTATTTGAAAGAGATGTAAAATGCACTGAAGGAGGTTATCAGACTGACTGTAAATACTCCAAACACTGTTTAAAAAAATTATCTTATTGTTTATTTACATAACACATGAGTCCTGTGTAGAACAAGGATTTTTATGGCTTAAAACAATATATATAAAGTATATGAACTTGGTCTAATAATTAAATTGCACAGCCCCTGCAAAAAGGTTATTTTTATTGTACTTTGTCAAGATAATTAAGAAATTTTCTTGTATTTTAAAGAGATAATCTGGATCCAAGAAAATTATTTTAAAGACAGCTAGTTGCTTTGTTTCAACAATTTTTTGCCTTGAATTTTATCATCTTGACTTAAGAACGCATGTAGTACAGTCTGATGTCGGTAATTCAGTCTGGAGCAGTGACAACAAATGCCAATTTAATATATCGGTTTGTTTATTTGAAAAAGATGTAAAATGCACTGAAGGAGGTTATCAGACTGACTGTAAATTCTCCAAACACTGTTTAAAAAAATTAACTTATTGTTTATTTACATAACACATAAGTCCTGTGTAGAACAAGGATTTTTATGGCTTAAAACAATATATATAAAGTATATGAACTTGGTCTAATAATTAAATTGCACAAGCCCTGCAAAAAGGTTATTTTTATTGTACTTTGTCAAGATAATTAAGAAATTTTCTTGTATTTTAAAGAGATAATCTGGATCCAAGAAAATTATTTTAAAGACAGCTAGTTGTTTTGTTAATGAAAAAAAATGATGAAATATTATTTGATCTTTCAATTTGACATGTTAATCAATAAAAATATTAATGAAAATTTACTTCTATCTTTATATTTAATTTTTTGGAGCAACAGAGAAATTTTCTCAAGACAAGAAAATTAACTTCTATCAAGAACTAAATTTTGTGGAGCAAGAGGCTGAATTTTCTCAAAACAACAAGATTTTCTTGACTTAAATAAATTTTCTTGGATCAAGATACGTATTTTTTAAAGCAAAAAAATTAATTTTGTCGAAATAAGTGAAATTTCTTGTCAAAAAAAATTGTTTTTTGCTCAAGTAAATAATTAGGAAGAAAAATATTTTCTTGGCTCAAGTGAACCTTTTTTTCTGTGTGATCACTTTTATCAATAAATTCTGTCTAACTTCCTATCACAAACTTTTGTATCACTTGTTAACTATCCTAAGAAAATATTTCAATGCCAGAGATTAATGAGACCTGATTCAATATTCTGTCCACATTTGCTTTCACTAATTTTTTTCTTCACTATGGCGCTCACATGTGGCCTCATTTCTTGCTCATTGATCGAGTTAACTATTATTCGGATCGGTAGGTTTATTCCTAGCTAGATTGCAACAGTAATCTGGTCCTGTTTGAAAATTTTTCGGTTTTACAAACAAAAAATTTGCTGTGACAAAAATTTGAATTTTTTTAGCTAAAAAATAAAACTCCTTAAAATTTCCATCAAATTAATTTTTAGTCTCGACAATTTTTATTTTCAAAATAAATTTTTTCTCTCCGCAGATGTCAAAAATATTTCGTCAATAAAATTTGAATTTTTAGTTGTAAATCGGTCATTGGCACAAAAATAGCAAAACACGACATCGAGAACACAAATTTAAAAGATAATGTGTTCAATTATCGTTCATTCACTCACATATTTTCTTACAGTTGTTATTTTGTCGTAGAAAAACAATTTTACTAAAATCTCGACCAATACATAACGCCAATGCTTGGCCGAACATTAAAGCCGATGGTTTACCAAGGCTAGGCCGATACAAAACGCCGATACTTGGCCGAGCATTAGCAGCCGTGCCTTGGCCAATGAACGGAAATTGTTGAGCATCGGCAACTTTGTATGGGTTCTCGCGCAAGCCTGGGTGAAACTTCATTAGCAAAAATCTGGACAAATTCTGGCTACAGATTTGTGACTGAACTTGGCCAAGTATTGCTCCAGATTCTGTTTTAAAATCTTGCCCAAGTCTTTGGCCAGTCTAGACAAATAATCTTGGATAACTGTTTGGTTCAAGAATTGTCCGATTCTGTTTCGAGGGCTTGGTTAACTATGTGGCCACAGAATCATCTCTAAAACCAATGTTACCAGGATACGCCCTTTTGACTTTGAGACAAAAAATTCTAACTTTCTACTTTAAAAATTGGACTTCCTGCTATAAAAATTAATTATTTAATCGAATTCAATAATTTTTTGAAAATTTTTAACTTTTATAGTCAGAACTTCGAAAAGATCAACTTCTGAAGTCAGAACTTCGAACAGTTCAATTTCTGAAGCAGAAAGTTACAAAATATAAATGCAAATTTTTCTGTACACCCTTTTAGCTTTAAGAAATTTTATTTCGAAAAAAAGTTTTTTGGTCACGCTTCTGGCTTTACAGAATTAAAAGAAAGTATAATTTGAGATATACCTTTTTTGCATTATTAACGTGATATATTTAATTATTCTGGCAAAAAATTGTTTTTTGGTATAGACAAATTTTTATGAATAATGTCGCTTTTTTGTTACAAACATTGATATGTAAAAGGTTAACATTAATATTTTTCAACTTATAATTTTCTATGAGTTTTAATAAATTTTTTAACAATTTAAAAACACCAAACATATCATGCTCGCTTCGACCAATCAACAATTGAATAAAATAGTCACAAAAGTGACGTAAAACGATACGACATTCGGTCATAAACTTTTCAGAAGCGGATTTATAATTATCATTCACTTGAAAAATTTCTTCATTCAATCTTTCTCTAAAGGTTATCATCTGAATTTCTATAAAGTTCTGACTAAAAAAAATTTATATTTTAAAGAAAAAAAACTAGTAAATATGCAACAAACTTCAATAATCGCAATTGAGTAATCTGCGTCGATACACTAATTCAAAGAAAATTTGATTGAAGTAAGATTTATTTGTGCCAAAAATATAAGATGTTTAGATATGGCCCAATAAATATTTTTTTCTGGTAAACATATGATATCTTTGAGCGATTTAATTGCGTAAAATAAATAGTTTATTTATGGTAAAGATATGATTTATTTGTGGTAAATAAATCATAGTTGACGAAAATAATAAACTTTAAAAATTTATTTTAAGTATTTATTTTTGGTTCAAGAATTTTATGGTATGAAAAAATTTTTTCTAGGGCAAAAAATTCAATAAACTATCATAGAAACAAATAACAAAGCTATTGTATACCGAGATAGATGCATATTAAAAGTAATAGTATTATTATGCTTTTTAAACAATGTTTCATTACTTTTAATGATAATTACCGTCAGCAATACAGTAATTACGTTAATAAATAACCATTACCGTAAACTGGTTTTATTTATTCACCTTAAATTCAAGTGAATTTAAATTCTAGCACATGTGATAGAGAACCGATGTAACATTCATATTAAGTTAATAGTAAATAATTAAATCAATAAATAAATATTAATAATAATAATAATAATAATAACATTTTTTTTAATGTGTAAAAAAGAGTCTAGTAATGATAATTAAATTGCATGAACGAAGTAACTCTCTTTCGACAGTAATTTATAGAAAATAGCTGTTATAAGTATAAATAGCTTCTCAGTTTTTTTTATCTTCAAATATGGACAAGTGGAATATCTATATAATTTATACTAGTGAGATTTCCATGTTCACTCTCCTTATTAATTTATGTTTACGAGTCGTAACAAAGTATCACAAAAAAAAATATTCTATTGGATAGTTCTTGAAATTTTCATGTGTGTATGACTGGAAAATTTCAAATCAGTGCTCATAATTAATAACAATAAGGTTTTTAAATTATACGGTGGTAAGACTGATTGAAATTCGTTTTAATTTGAATTTACGTATAAAGTATACTTATACTTATATGCAAGTATATATTTAGAATGTAATAAATAGAATTAAATATCGACAATATAATATGTCATGCTTGGTCATTCAGGCCGATACCACAAATATTCCCATTCGATGTCCCGTTTTCTTTTAATTCCGATCTCGAGCATAAGTACACATAATCAGTCGTGTGAATCGAACGATAGTGTTGCTGTAAACAAGCCAATTACTCATTAAGTAAAACAACTCTCTCATACAAACAAAAACAAACTTTAGATTTGGTTCTATTTCCAAAAAGAAAATTTTCCGAATTTGATACAAATTTTTAATTACTTTATGGAGGTTTTATGATGATTTATGGTAATTATTTTTCAATAATTATTTCATTTAGACCATCGAAAATGAAAAAATTAACTATGTAGATTATTCCTAGTTTAATTATTAATTAAATTTATGAAACAATTTTTTTATTAGAATTTTGACAAAAAACTCGAAAAATTTTTGAATTATAAATTTTAAGATAATTGGTTTTTTAGGAACATTTCATTTTTTGTCATTAGAATAAAATTGCAAGTGTCAACCAACTAGGCCAATGTCAATAACTGGATCCTTTACCTTAATTACTCTGATTAAAAAAGAGAATTAAAAAGAATTTGTCCGTGTTAAACGCCCATAAGAGAAAGAATTGAAAGGATTAGAAATCATTAAAAATGATTAAAAATCAAGTTATTTCTAATTCTTTTGAATCGTTTTGTTTTATCAGGGTAGGGTAGAAATATCGTTTTTGGCTAGTTAACATTTGAATTAATTTATAAAAAATTATAATATTATAACCATATTTTTTGTTGAGTTTTAAAAAATTTATATTAAAAAAAATTGAGTTTGTAATGATTTATTAATATAAATTCATTTCTATCGTTTATTTGGACAATAAGTGGCCATAATCGGTACAGTGGCTACAAACGGTACTTCTACCCTATTTTTGAAAACACGGTGAAAACAAAACTTTTTACTGTTCCACATGAAAATTTACATGCTAAAAAACTTCGAAAAAAAGAAACTTTACTTCCCCAAGTTTTTTTTACCCACTCTAGTCTTATGAGCAAAAGAAACTCTCAAAAATTATAATTCAAATCCTTGTCATTAATTTATATTTATAAATAATAAAAAACTTTAACCTCTTAATTAGTAAGGATATGAATCAGCTGTGAGCATCCGTCCTCTTTCTATCGTCTACTTTCTCTGTCCGGTGACGCTGCCACGATAGTCGTGTTCTCTATTGGATTATAGCGGAACTACCACGGCGATACTTAAAAATTCGAGATTTTTTTTTATTCATAAAATAATTAGCGGCGATGAATAAATAAAAATAAAATATCAATGTTTAATTTTTAATTTCCTTAATGGCATTAAAAGATGAGTGTCAATTTTTTTTGGGATTTACATTCCAAGTACTTTAAACTCTCGTTTCTCAGAAGCAAATTCGTTAACCATTAGATTATTTAGCATCTGACGACGGTTTATATGAGCTAAATAATCAAGAGAAAGACATCGATGGGATTTAAAAAGTATGTCACTTGGTACATTAAAGAACATGCGGCCTCATAGTGCGTAACAGTGTTTATAATTTTCTCATCTTTTTTTTATTCGGTCCTTTTATAATTTATAATATTATAAACATTATTTTTAACTTCAGTTTTCTTAACACGAACGTTAGTGGTTGAATCATATTAAAAAATTTTATTTATAACATCAAACGGTATTTTATAAATAATTAATTATAGTAATGTAATGAATTTATCCAAAAATAAGTTACCAAAAAATAGAGGTGAAACCGCTACGAGATACTTGAAGCCGGATTGCGTAACGGTAAACGGCATTATCTCCCAAGTATCTCGTGATTAAACTTGAAATAGTTCTTTTTTTTTTCTTCAGTCATTAAATGTCAATAAAACACAACCCACATCAATAATATTTATTAACCATTCCATTGATATGAATACACTTATTAGAATTTATGAATATTTAAATTTAATTATTTGTGATAAGATGGAAAAAAATGGTGTCAAAAAACTTATTCACTTGCATTTTCTTTGGAATTGACATACTTTTTTTTTATTAAAGAATTACAGATTGAAAATTATATAAAAAATGAATTTCTACAAAAAAAAAGAAATCAGAAGTATTAGACATAATTGTTTATGATAAATAAATAAATATTAACAAAAAAAAATTTTTTTTTCATTAATTTCAGTTAAAAATTATTACATATTTTAAATTTAATTCTTGAAACAATTATAAGTTTGAAATCTTTTAAAAATCCCGCCGTTAGACAAGCAATGCCATCTAGGGCATGGAAGGACAAAGATACTAACGCTGCCTAACGGCAATCTTAGGAAACATTTTATTACAAGCAATTTTTACCATGTTACTCGTAAAAAATGATCAATAAGAAAATTCAAAGGAATTTTGAGGAAATTTACGATGTAAGTGAAATCTTTTTATTTCCAGAAATTTTTTTTTATTCTTATGCGTAGAAAATTTAATTAATTACGCGTGTAAATTTTTAAATCATTTTTTTATGATAATTTACAAAAACAAAAAAAATAATTCAAATTAGTGTCAATTTAAATAAATAAAAAGTCAAATTAAATACTAAAATTTATTTAATAAAAAGAGTATTTCGAGGTACCAGTAATTAAATTAAATTAAATAGAAGAAAATAAATAAATAATTAATTAACAGAACAGAAGAAAGATTTAAAGATTGTAGATATATCGGTGGAGATCATTTAAGCCTGGGCTTGGACTGGCATTTGTCCGCTGTAGGCTAATTGTTGGGCATGTTGTTGTACATCTTGAGGTAAGCTTCTCGCCCATCCATGGCCACTGGAGGAGCCACCACCACCGTATCCACCGCCGAAGTCACCTCCACTGAAACCACCACCACCACCACCACCATGACCTCCGTCATCGTGGCTGACCACATGGCTAGAGCTGCTGCTGTGGTGAGGGTGTGCGACTACCTCATAAGTTACGTGCTTCTGTCCACCGAGCAACTTTTTCAATCCGATGATTGCTGATATCACGAGCGCTATCTTACCGACTAGAAGGGCTTTTCCAGCGATAAGAGCTATTGTTCCCAGCGCCAAAGGCATCAAAGCTGCGGCTTTTAATGCCATTGCCATCATTATCGGACCTATCATTTTCTGCTGCTTCTCTGTAATTAATTAACGATTTTTTTATTAGTAATTGTGTTCATTAGACGCAGCCAAGCGGTTGGTTATTGAACATGTTAATTATGTTGGTAAAAACTGTTATTTATTTAATAAGCGCTTTTAAATTTATTTACCGGTTAGTGGATGGTAGTAATTGGGAATTGTTTTTTATGCAATTCAGTCTGGACTAATGACAACAAATGCCAATTGAAAATATCAGTTGGTTTATTTGAAACACATATCAACTGCAGTAAAGGAGGTTATCAGACAGACTGTAAATACTCCAAACACTGTTTAAAAAAATTAAACTAGACTATTTATTTTTAGCACTCTCTTGCGGTCTGTATGAAAGTATAGAAAATGAAATTTTTTATTGATAATTAGTTTCCTGTCCTAACCTGGTTGAATTTCAATAATTCGGTCTTATACACAGAAAGAAAAATTTCTTGATTGGAGAACAAAATTCTTGCCTCAAGAAAATTTTCGGGTGCCTGAAGGAAGACCGAAGTTGTATTGGCCGAAGTAAAAATTTTTCTTGGAATTCTATTCTTGGTAGAAGCAATTTTTTCTTAATTCAAATTATCATAAATACTTAATAAAATAAATTTTTATATTTGATCAAGATTTTTAGATACCTTAGGGAAGCAGCGTCACCTACTTCAACCGAGAAAAAAATTTTCTCACCTTGAGAAAATTTTTCTCTTGAATATTTGATACTCATTTGATATTATTTTAGCGTGCAATTATACATATCGAATGAAAAAAAATGATTCAATGTTATTTGATCTTCCCATTTTACATGTTAATCAATAAAAAAATTAATGAAAATTTACTATAAAGATATTTAATTTTTTGGAGCAAGAGAGAAATTTTCACAAGACAAGAAAATTTACTTCTATCAAGAATTAAATATTTGGAGCAAGAGGCTGAATTTTCTCAAAACAAGAAAATTTTCTTGACTTAAATAAATTTTCTTAGATCAACATACATATTTCTTAAAGCAAGATAATTAATTTTCTTGAAATAAATGAAATTTCTGGTGTCAAAATAAATTTTTTTTTCGCTCAAAAAAATTTTTTTTATATATCTAATCTGAACTTGAAGAAAATTAATAAAAAAATTAAATCAATTTCCAAGATTATATTGGTTGTACGTTTATTGGTAATTTTTTTGTAGTTTTTTCTTAACTTGAACATGTGATGGGTCCTGAGATCAGACAATTTTACACGTGAACATTACCTACTTATTTATCATTTTGTTATTTTTTTAATGATTAAATTTAAAATTAAATGAATCAATTTGCGAAGGACTATTTGTTACATATTATTGATTTTTTATTCAATAATTACTTGATCAAAAAACGTCTCAGTATCTTGTTCAAAATTTGAATATTCCCTGTCTTATATGTTCTTAAAAAATTTTTTATTTTGTCTTCATTTAAAACCATGAAACTCTTAAAAATTATTTTGTGGATTTAAAAACTTTTCTCTAGATTAAAATAATATTTTTTCAATGTAGATGTCTCGACATCTAGAAAATTAATTAGTACTAGGTGTGCTTGAATTTCAAAAATGAATTTTCAAATTTCCTAGAATGTTTCCAAGTAGTTCTCACATCTTTCTAAGAAATTAGAAATGATAAGAAATAATATTCTTAAAAATCAATAGATTAGTTTATTTAAGCAAGAGCGGAGTTTTGGAAGTAATATTTTTTTTAAGTAAGGTATTTGGGGGTAATAAGTCCTAGTTGAAACATATTTATAATGGTATGAAAAGAAAAATATCCATAAATTTTGATGTTGATAATTACTTCCGGACATTTTTCATAAAAAATTATAAATAAGGGGTTATTTTCACTTTGAATCATAAAAAAAATTTAGTATTTGAGATTAATGGTTACGTTAATCGGGATTAAGCTACAAATTCAACCCTTAAGATAAGGAAAAAAGCAAATATTTTTATAGTGTTTGTCTATAATTTTCGATGTTTTCTGATATCACTTAGTATGAAATTTGCTACATTATAGGACTGAAAAGATCATAGATGTCCATTTATAATTTTTTGAATGAAATTAGTGTAAGAAATCTGTGACAGAGCGCGCATGATTGCCGAATTGTTTTGCTTTAAAAGAGTTAAGCTTGAGCTGATGAGTTATATAAAAAATAAAAGAGGTGATGACTAATATAAAATCTACTTTTTAACGAAACTCCCAACAATTTTTCTGTCCTATTCCTAAACTATAAGAAGTACTACGTACCTATAAGTACACAGAAAAAAAAATTTACTTGAATCAAGTAAATAATTTTGAAGAATTTTATTTTCTTGATTTCATTAGAAAAATTCTTAAACTAAGAATTTTTTTTTGTTTTAAATAAATTTTACTTAATTCAAGAATTTTTCGTCTTGATCCAAGCCAATGAAACTCTTCAAAGTTATTTTCTTGGTTCAAAAATTTTTCTTTTGATTCAAATTTGTATCAGCTTAAGGGGAGAGAACAAAATCAAAAACATCATATAGATATACTGTGATAATATCGTGTATGTATATGTTAGTTATATCAATAAATATCTTTGAAACTGAAACTGATTTTTTAACTATTTTAAGAAGCTTATCTGATCTTCGTTGTTAGCTTTATTAACTACTCAACTAATTTCAGGTTAATACATGTGAATCGACGTAGAGTGCAATGGACGTAAAGAATTTATTGTTTACTTTAATAAATTACCATATCAACCCACAACACACATCTAATTATATTAAGCTAGATCAAAACATATCCAAAAATTTTCTAGTAAGCTCTTATTGTTATAATTTTTGTAAATGTATTATTCTACTTTTGCTCGGTAATTTTAAACATAATTGGTTGATCTTGTGGATCATAAAAATAATTTTTATATTTTACATTTAAGGACTTGGTTATTGATTATGATTATAATATTTTTATGGTATTAACTAAGCAGTCATCATTGATTATTTTTTTATAAATTGAGATTTAAAAATTTATTTGACTTAGAATTTTTTTTTATATCAAACATATAGCTGACGGAAGCACTATTCTGTCGGAAAGTATAATTACAAAAGAACAGAAATATAGTCCGCTAGTAAGGGGACAAACATGGATGAATAACATTCGATACTTGCAAAGATCGACTCCGATATCCATTTTACGGCTTTAAATAAATCATATTATTTTTAGAAAGAATTTAATTGATCCAAGAATATCATTTTAAAAAGTTTCATCATCTTCCATCGAATGAAAAAATTATTTAAGAATTTTTCTACTTAATTCAAAATGATTAAATTCTTCAAAGTAATATTTTTAGTTCAAGAATGTTTCTCTTTAAATAATTTAATTTTTATATCAGTGTAGATTTTTTTTAACTGTATTCATGTGATTTTTTTGCTTATTAAAAATTGTACTTATTAATATTTTAGTCTACTTAATTTTTGCAAATTAACGTAAAAGAATCAAGTGAAATTTATTATGAAATTAATGAATATAATGATAGTAATTCATAAAATTCTGCACATTAATTTAACTTAATAAGCGAATTTAATTATTGTTATTCATAAATGCAGCGACCCATTACCGGAACGGTTTCGTGAGTTGTTTTATTGTATACTTGTGGATACATATAGATATTCATAACTGGTTATCTAGGCAATGAAAGTACAGACTTTTATTTGTAACCTTGAAGGCATTGATAACTAAATATTTGAACTTGATAAAAATGTATTTGGCAATTTGTTTTGTTATGGTGATTTGATTATTTTTTGTCTTTAAAATTACATTTAAAATGTTTTTCATAAATTCTATAAAACATTAACTAATTTTCAAAAATTTCTTTTTTGCAAAAATAAAATGATTTACATTAAAGAAATTTTTTTTTCTACCAAAAAGCTCTAAAAATCCCTAGACTCATTTACATGCTTTTTATTAACAATTTTGGGTCGATATAAAATTTTTTTTATGATAATATAATTAAAATTAAATATAAAAAAATTAAATATGCTTTAAAATGTGTTACAGAATTTTTTAGGCAAAACAAAAAAAAACTAGAATACCATAAAACTAAACGATAAACAATTACTAAACATTTTCCATGAGTCTACATTAAAAGTTTTTAAATATTAAATCTAATAATTAGAAAAAATTTCTAAAATCAAACTGCAGATGCAGAATATGAATAAAATTATTATTTCATTAAAAATCAATAAAAGTGTATTTAAATTTAAGTTAATTCACTATCACTATTTATATTTCCAACTCTTTTTTTTTTCTTAAAATTAAATTAGATTTTTAAATGTTAGCTAAAAAATAATAATAATAGCCACCAAATCAAGTTAAAAAAAAATTAATATTGACATTAACATGCTGCAAAAATAACTTTTCTTTTAATTTTTAATGCAAATAATTAATAGGATAACTAACAAGTGTACTCAAAAAAAATTATATTAAAATTGTCATACAAAAATTAAAATTTTTTTTTTTCAACAATCGAAAAATCATTAATGGCTTAATTTACAAGCGTTTTTAATTGCATGCATTTACATTTTTCTTCATTACACGTGTACTTAAAAAAAAAATTAACTTTTTGAATAAACAAGCAAATTTAATTTTGTGAATGATTATTTTCAATGGAACCATGCACAGTTATCAATCAAAAACCATGAGCTTAAAAAATAGTCAATTCAAAAACACTTACTCTTTTTACCCCGTCCTTCGACAAGGCTATCACTGAGGTCATCCAAGCTCCTTCCAGCAGATTCAACCACCCCAAGAATATCGCTGCCCTTGAGGTCAACTTTGATGGAGTGTGTCTTGAGGAACCTTCCCACCCTGTCAAAAATCAGGGTATCTACATCCGTCGAGTCGATAGATCTGAACGAAAAATAATCATCAGCCATCAACTTTAATAAATAAATCGTAAAATGTGACCCTCAAAAACATACCTAGGTGCACCTTCCTCTGCAGTAGAAGTCTTGACCACCGTAATACCTTCCGACAGGGTGATATCCTCTTTGTCCGAGAGCATTTTATCAACAAAATTAAAGAACTTAACTTTGATGCAGTTAACGGCATCATTTTTGCTGCAATCCGAGTATATCGTTGCCATTAGGTCGTTGTCCCCCGATTTGTTGTCGGCGGGGAGTCCGAGGACCACGACCGCCATAATGGCCCACAATATTGGCACAAATATTCTTCTACCCATTGTTGAAGATTAAAAAAAAATGATAATAAATATCCAAGATATTTATCCACTTGTGTTTGACTTTAACAAACAAACTTATAAATAAATAAATAAATAAATAACAAGCAAGAAGTGTCGAGTGGACAACAGCTCCTTGCTTAAGTAAATAAACAACTGAGCGCGGTATGTGACACAGGATAGTGGCGTCGACGTTGTTATGTTGCATCTAAAAGAGGTTTGGTTTGCTTTTATACCAATGCGGACGAGGGGATATTAAATTGTGGTGTGTTGTGTAGTGGTACGATACATACGGGAGTTCACGGGGACTCGCAGACTTACTCTCAAAGATTGCCCCCCACTCGGAGCTGCAGGAGTATCATCATCATCATTATCATCATCAGGAACAGCAACAGCAACAGTAAAAGAACAAGAACAAGAACAAGATACTGGTATCTTGGCTGCTGCTTCTTTTGTCTTCCGTCCTTCTCTTTCCTTAATATTGCTTTAGCCGCCCCTCCAGCTCCTGATTTGCCGGGGCTACAATGAGAGTGCAGAAGAGGGATATGGTAAAGAGGATCATCTAGCGACCCGGTCATCCCTACGTCTTTCTCCAGTTCACCTTCACCATTCAGAGAACGGATTAAAGGTGAACGAGATAGGAGAAAGAAGATCGTCTAGAGAGAAAAAGAGAGTCCGCTGATGGTGATTATCAAGGGAACAAAAGATTGTGAAAGGATTACGGTTAATGGCCCTTCAGTTTTGGTGGTTAAGTCCCGAGTTTTAATTGATAGAATAACAACATGAGAAAGATTTAAATGGATTTGGCTTCAATTATGCCTGTCCTACGGTCATCATGTCGTGGGACTTCTTTCACTTGGTGCTGACATGTAGCAGACCTACTTTGCGGGACTAGAGGTCAGAGGATGAGATTGTCAAGGAAATTTGTACGAATAGTTTGGAAAACTTCAATATAGCGAAGGGGGAAGGAAAATTTTTATGTATTAAATTTTTATAGTAGAAGCTATTAAAAAAATTGAATTAAATTTTTATTGCGAGTTTATGGTAAGCAGCGCTTAAAGTCAATTTTATTGGATAATAGATTGAAATTATGATGAAAATTGTAATTCGTAACCTCAATATCACAGTAATTATTTAAAAAAAAAATTATTCAATTTATATTTTATACGTTGTTCTATTAGACCATGAAATAACAGTCCGTTCAACCCCGCGTTTTGCTGCATCATAATAATTACTATGTGTGCTCAAAACTTATTAACGTGCTTTAGTATAGAAATCACTTAGGCTTATTATAATAATTTTAGTGCACTATATTTTTTTTTAAGCTTCTATTTTTTTGATTTTAATTTGACAGGATAAATAAAAAATTTTTTCGAATTTGACGTCTAATTATGAATTATAAAGAAATTTTAAACTTTACTTTTTCTAAAATGAAGCTATCAAGTTTTTTAAATTTAATTTTTCTAAAAAACTAATTATATAAAAAGCGGCAATAATCTTTGATTTTTTTTTTTTTTTTTAAGTACATTCATTAAGTTTTTTTCATCTGAATTTTTCGAAAAAAATTCCAAATTTCTAAAACAGCTACTAATTTTAAGATCGAAACATTTCAATGAGAGAAAGTAATTAATTTCACAATCCAAATATTTATTTGTACCACCCTTAAATTTCGGTTACTATCACTAGAACAAATTTTATTTAATCTATCTTGTCAGAATCATAATAATAATAAATCGTTTTTTTTTTTTGAAACTTAAGACTATTATTTTTGAAAAAATATCTAAATTTGAAGACCGCTGGCATTTCATACAAATTCGTTTGATTTGACCAATTTTCATATCAAGCCATATTTATGGATCATTTTATATCAATTCAATTATGATATTATAAATACCAAAAAAAGTATCCATGTAAATTTTTAGCTCTTCAGCTTAACAAGTAACAGCTCTGAAGTTGTCGATTTTGGGAAGATATTTTCAAAATAATTTTTACTTTTAAAATAATTATTATATTTTTTTTTTATTATGAGTTATTTTTTTTTTATTTGTATTTTGATGTAATTTTTGGAAAAAATATTGAAAATCGAGAAATTAAATTGTTAGTATCTTTTATTGTTATTGTAAATTCGAACAAAAATAGTTTCACTGTAAACAACCCCTCCAACTCCACGTTCATGAGACTTCGAAGAAAAAAAAAAAAAAAAAAAAAAAAAATTGGTTTTTACAAAAAAATGTGAAATCAAAAAAACTCCAAGTACTATTTATAACTTTGTTACAAGTATAAAAAAAGTTAGTAGTAAGTTTAAAACAATGAAAATTTTTTTTTAAAGCACTTGGCGTGCGTCATTGAGTACCCCAAATTTTTTCGTGAGCGATATTTAATTTCATGCGTACAAACATGTAGAAAACGTTAATGTCTAAAGTTCTAAAAATTTGGGGTATTCAAATTTAAACTGTGTACTAAACTATGGACCTCTTCGATTGAAAAAAAAAAAGAGATTATGAAATTTCACTTAAAAAAAATTTTTTTGAAATACTACCGAAGATGGGATTCAAATAACTTCGAATTAAAAAAAAAAATTTTTTTTGTGACTACAATAGTTGATTTCAATGATGGCATAATGAATAATTTAACTTGTATCTTGTGTGATTTATAATAAGCGTAAAGCATACTTGAATTGTAATTTTGACTTGATTTATATATGCATATCAGAGCATATCAAAAATCATGGACATATTAATAAATTTAATCTCGGAGCTAACATATTTCGTAAAATATTATCTTGAATGAACAATAAATAATATTCCAATAGATTAAAACAATGTATTTAATAAACGCATCACTCGTTGCATATTTTCTTACTAATTTATTTACATTCTGCAAAGTCATTTATGGATGTATTGGCTATACTGAAACACTTTTTTCAGACTAGACATTTAAATGGAGATTTATGGGTCTCGAGTCTCGATTTGTGTTCAATCACTAGATTTCTTTGTCGGCTTACTTAACTTTCTAGCGGGTTTTGCAAAAATCATCTATTGGTATACCACCCAAATCAATAAAGCGATACGAAATAATCTTATAAATGTCGCTTTACATTATCTAATATGATTAGAAGATTATATGATTACTGATTATGATTTTATTACCATACAACAAAATCAAACAAAAAGTAAGTTAAATTAGTGCACTGTTGCAGGTGGATAGCAGAACAGTTATCTTAATGCCACAGGTCGTATAAAAATGAAAAACATTAATGATGTTTTAACGATGTGTAAGTTTTATAAAGTACTATAGTATTAATCTCATATTTCTTTGATCACAACTAATAATTTTCTTCACTGGAAAAAAGTTACCCGTTATATTATGACTTAAATGTTAACACGATAAAAATGATTGAGTCTTTAATAATTTATTGTTTACACGATTTGATTGATAGAAAAAAGTAATTACGATAATAACAAACCGGACATTTGGCTGACTGAGATAATCGAGTTTAAAAACCTTCAAATCACTTCAACATACCCGGTGATGGACCGTTAATCTTCGTTATTAATTAACAAACTAGTACTATTATTTTAATTATTATATTTATAAAATACTTTCGTGGTTGCTGGCAGTGTTGGATGTATCCCCGATTTCTGGGTTATGAAGTCGATTTCACATACTGAAATCATCACCGATCGATGAATCCAGTTGTAAAGAAAGCGCACAATTTTCAGGTGACCGATTTTTCAGTGACCTCGGTGGGGAAACAATTGACTTCATTTTTGAATGATTTTCAGTTTCAATTTCAATCATTTACTAGAGAGCGCGAAGTACAGCTATTTTT